>JAQIWU010000956.1:0-19987 GCA_034696445.1 Isotomiella minor | reverse complement strand
GAAGAAGTTTACTGCGTCTTTGATTCCTTCGGATGACTTCATCAAGCGTGCATTGGCTTTAACGACAAAGGTTAGTGTCCAGAGATACCATACCCAATTAATTTCCAATATTTGTTAAAACATGAATGTACTTTTTATAGGTTGAGAATGTTCTCAAGACGCACAGCGCATTTAAAATTGATCGCGTCATCCATGCAGGAAGTCTTGGAAAGGGAACGGAAGTGCTGACGCCAGACGTCGACGTTGTCGTCTTCCTGAATGACAAGTACGCTCCTTTTGAGGACGTATTGAAGGAATGGGAGAGGCTTCTCGGGGACAAACAATATGGTCTCAATGTGGAAAAAATGAAGTCGACTGGTATTTCGCTTCAATTTGGATTTGCTGACAGCGGTGTGAAGGTGGATTTGCTCCCTGCGACTAATTTCCTGAAGGGGATGAACCAGGGAGGTGGAGGCGACGCTCTCGCTCTCTCCCAGCAGGAAGCGGCGTTGAAAGACATAGCTGCGAAGAACAATCGTCCCGAGTGCCAGTCGTGGTATGCTGGAAGCTTGTCAGAAGCCCAAGTTCAGCACATGAAAGCCCAAAGTGCCTTTACGCATGAGGTTTGTGTTTAAAAAATGATTTTTTAACATTCTGCTGCTGAAACTAAATCGATGTTGCTTTTTTTGTGTTTTAGCTGGTGAGACTTGGAAAGTACTGGTACAAGACATTGTACCTCGGCCCGAAGAACATCTACGGGATGAAGCTGATGCTGGAAATCATCGCTGTCAATGCTTCTAACAAAATGAAAGACAAACCACAACCTCTGACCACTGCGTTTCGTGAGTTCCTAACCCAAGTGAGCCAAATTGATGGTCTCAACAACTTGATGGATCCGGCCAACAAGTATAACAATCTGGCTCTTAACTTGAAAGGTCGAGACGAAGAAGTGAAGAACCTGAAACGTTTTGCTGCAGAAACTATGAAAAAACTGGCCAACAACAATGCAGATCTGCTAAGCATTTTCCAGGCAACGCCCCCTAAACTCCCTGCAACATTTTCGTTTCTTTTGGGTTTCACGAAATCAAAGTTCAACCAACGCATGGTTACCCACAATGAGGAGAAAGGGAAGAAACTTCAAGACACTGACATTCATGCCATCGAAGTATTTCTGGTCGCTACCGTCAATTCGGCCGCTGCATCACTTGCTGTCAAAGGACAAGCCGTAACTTTGAAATCTGTGGAAGACGTGGTTCGCAATGCAATGGATGCGGGCCTCCAACTGAAGACGAATGGAAAATGGATGAACCCGAATTCAAAGCACGAAGACTGCGACTACACGTTCATCATCCCAGTCACCAAGCATGAAAACCTTGGGGCGATGCAAGTTAGTCTTCGAATGCAATGAGAATCTGATTCAATAGGTTACATGTTTGAGGCTAAAAATTCATTCTGTATTCTTTAACTAAAATCAAACTTGGTTTTTTACAATAAAATTCAAGATGGAAGGGCTTTAATTGCTTTTGTTCAAAAATCAGGAATGATTGATTTTCATGACTTTTCATCATCGATTTAATTAGTGAGGCAAATTGAGAAATTAGCGTAGTTCATTCGTATCGTGCTGTTAATCTGGGCTTTATTTTATTTTTGTGGAACCACCGTCTTGTTTATTTAGTAGTGGATGAAGGGGTACACGGTCCTGTGCATGAATGGGTAGATGGTTCTGTAACCATAGCCGTAGGTCAAAGGAAGGGTGTAGGGATGAACAAGGGAAGACGTCACAAGGGCCCTTTCTTCACGTCCGTGGCTCCAGCCTTCCCAACCGCGGCCACCCCAGCTGCCCCGACCACTGTGGCCTCCCCACCCACCTCGGGAACCTCCCCATCCACCATGGTTTCCCCAGCCCCCTCGGGATCCGTGCTCCCACCCACCTCCGTGCCCCCAATTGGCCAATGCAACACCCACAACGGCCTAAATCGAACAAAGAACAAAGCATTTTAATGGTGCCCCGTGCTCTTAGACTTGTGAAAAGTTGGCGTCCTTACCACAAGAAGAACAAGGATAATTTTGGCGTTCATTTTTGTTCTGCTGACACACGTTTTTACTTACTTTGCAAACGTAGGACTGGATAGAGAAGAATTGACTGTCTGCCGGTTTATATACTCTTGAGAGTTTCATAAAATCACCACCAGTAATTAGTTCAGCTATCTAATAGTAATTACATTGTCCATTCCTAAGACTTTGAAAGTCTGTCATTTGTACGCCACAATGAATGGAATTACAACAAATTAAGGAAAACTTTACAATGATCAAGATAAGACGTTAGCCTGTATAGCTTACTATAATTTTGACGAAGTTCCGATTTGATGCACCATCGGTGTGTTTTCATAACAACCAATTTCTTCAGAAAGGTACATTAAGCCAAGGACACTGACATTACGACTTGCGTTCATAATGAATTGACCATTTGCGTGCAAGTGATAACGCTATAAATAAAATAGTAAAGAATTTTCCTCCAGAGGACTATTTCACATCTAGAAATTCATTTCAAATGATCAATGCTTGCACTTTTGGATGACAAAGTCGTGTAAATATGAAATATTTAGCTTACGAAGACAAGAGATTTTTTGTGGTGAAAGTACCCTGCAACATTCTCTTTGTTTTTTGTGTGTAAAAACAAAACGAAATGCGCAGATTTTTAGATTTGTTTAAAAATTGGCATGAAAAAGGAGTCTGCAAATCGCATAACACTTAACTTACACACTCCCCTCCTCGTCTCCTCATCCTCTGCAAAATAAATCAAGTTTAATTTATGAACAGAATATGCCAAGAATTTCTACAATGATGACACGATGGAGGATCAGAAGGGCTCCGCACATCATTATTCAAATGGAAGCAAACAAAAAAAAGTAGGATGATGTAGAATTGCTATGCAGAAGGCGTAAGGTGTTGGTGTTAGTGATTCATTTTCTTTCCACTATGTATTTTGTATTTGCAAACTTCTTTCTTTCTCCCATTGCCCAATTTTACTCTTATAGCTGGAATCCAAATCAACAAAAAAGAGCATAGAAAGCAAAAAATAAAAATGCTTAGTTGACGCTTGACTACTCTTCCTCTCCATCCAGTCCAAGAACTCCAAGAACTTTTTCTATAGATGAACTAAAGTACATTTTTCAGTCTACTTAGTACGTCGAAAGTGTTTGTCCATAATCACCAGTTAGTTTAGTTCAGTTAAGCTCGATTCTGTTGGAACAAATAAAAATAGATTTCCACAACATGCATATCTGGATGTGAGTTTTGTGTGTGTGAACAAAATCAGATCTCACCCGCATCTTTTCTCTCATATCTTCTGCAAAGAAGTTGGCCTAAACATTCATGTGTGTGTGTATAAGCAAGGGAAAGTTGTACAGCAATGCTGAATACATGGACTTTTTTTCTGCTTTTCCTACTTTCTTCTTTCTTAAACCAAATCTCCATCGTCTTTCTTAATCCTCCCTCTTTCAGTCTGCAACCCGCATCTGAGACGAGAATAGGGAAATAAGGTTACGCTCTTATCGTCATAAGTTACTAATACTGCACTGCCAAAAGCTCTTTGCTTTGTTTAGCCCCCCACAAATCCAAGTCCGATCCGAAAGAGTGTTGTTTTGTTGTGTTGGATCACATTAAAATTCCACTTTCAGAAAGAATAAAAAGTTCCATTTGTCTTGTTACACAAGCGGTTTAAAAATGCCACATATCGAAGTGAAACAAGGAGCTAAGATCCCTTTCTCCTCCTCTCCCAACAACGTCAATATCTTAAACAATGGATGTCCTGTAGCCTCCATCAGGATTGGGAAGAGGATTGCCTCATCCTCTCAAATCCTTCCTTCGATAATTCTCACCCCAGATGGAGGAATTGCTTTGGAGGAGGAAGAAGACAACGACAGACGTTCCTCCAAGTCGAGGTTGAGAAAGAAGAAAGTGACATCCCTCAATAACAAGAACAATGGAGAGAAAGTGGCTGAAGAAGACGAAGGAAGGAGTTGTAGAAGTCAAAATCACAGTGAAAGCCATGCCCCTATAAAAATACAAGTCACCCTTCATAAACCGTTAAACATCAATTGGAAAGTTAATGCCAAGGGAGGCAGTGGAAGAACGCTAACGATGTCCTCATCCTCATCTACGACTGTGAGTCGAGGATACAACGACGCTGGGAAAAACAGGCGGGTCAAAAAAGTGACCATGCCAACCCCCTCCATCGAAGACCAGGATAACTTCGATGAAAACAAAGGATGCAAGTGTTTGACATGTGCAAAGTGTGGAGTCCAATGCTTCATTGACGCTGAGTCTCCTCCTCAAATCGATGGATTCAATACAGGAAACGACTCCATTGGGGCACAGTGCAACAGTGGCCATTCATCGTCAGACAACGAACAAGGTAAGTAAGCTGGGGTCTTCTATCATTACAGTTGACAGTAAAAAAAAAAAAGGATTTAGATTATGATCCTGAGAAATATACTGCCAGCAGATGCACACATTCAGGATTTTTGCATTTGACATGACACGGTATGAGTGGGAGGGAGATGCATCATAAGAAATAGATAAAAACATTGTCCAGGGTGCAAGAGTCAATCCGGTTATGTCTTACCCTGCTTCCGTTGGTTCAGACTAAACTACAATTTGGAATGATAGTGGAGAAAGCGTCTCACTTTCCCCTGCTGTATTTGGAACCTTGTGGTTGTAATTTAGCATATTATGTCAGACGGACGAACATCGTGACGAAAATACCCACCGTCACGAAGAGACAGTTCATAAATAGGAAAATGTTGACATAACGCTGGCAGCTGTTTCCACAATCCTGGGGATGGATTTGGATTCCGAACCAAAACAACTTTTTTATTCTATTTTTTTTCTTTTTTATACAAACGGTGCCAAATTGGTCTTTCTTAGTCTTAGCAAGCCTGTAGCTTTTTAATCGACCATGGATGCTTCTGCCATTTGCTTTTGAACCATGAATGTATGTTATCACTTTACAGTTGTTTCACGTTGCACAACTCTGGTCTTGATAAAGTAGATAAGTTTGCTCCCGGATTAAAATTAAAACAAGTGTCTAATTCTAATTGGTCTAATTGCAATAATGACTTTTATCTTGATGGCACAGAAACAAGGTTGCATGCATGAAGAGTAGGATGAGACAAACAGAGTAATTAGAGTAAGACCTTAAATTTGGAGAAGAATTTTAATGCAGCGTTTAGGCCTCAGTCAGTTTCGTTTCGAATCTCGATTGATGACAGTGTCTGCTAAAGTAAGCAACATGTACGTGATGACCTGCATGCATTTCAATTCAATCTAGATGTTTATAGTTTAATCTGATTACAAGATCTCATCTTAACGTTGGAGAAAAAATCAGATCAATCGTAGGGAAAAGAATGTGCTTTTTTTATGAATTTCAACCCACTCATTCTTTTAATAAATATTTGACAGATAACGTTACACAATTTTCTGTTAAAACTCATAACAACAACGTTTTACATTAAAAAGTTCAATGTACTTATTTAAGAAACTGGAGCAGTCAACGCCTCGACCTCATAGTAAATTAAGTTACCTTAGTTCATGTTACATTCCGGCTTTCCCTTGCTTGGACTGACTAAAGGCAAAATGAGTGATTGACGGACCATCTCAATATAACTTTTGGCACGTTGTCTTCCTCACCTGCCAATTATGTTAAGTGGTTCAATGCACATATAAGAGGGAATTTTAACGGAATGATTGATAACCTAACCTAACCTATGAGGTAATGTTACAGCGATAATTGTTTCCCTGTCTGTTCTAGTTTGTAGTTGGCAAAAGCACACTTTCCTCATTCTTTCCCCAAAGCATTTTACTCAAGTTACTTCCAAGTGGTTTTCTGGCTGTGTAAAACATCTATGTTGCTCTACGTTCATAATTACCAGGGACCTATGTATTTAAATAGTCGTGTCGTTTCTACTTAAAACTTGGGATCCCAGATTCCAATGCCAGACAAGAGTGAGGACAAAGAGTCCGGCATTTGGCGTTTATTTTTTCTATTTACGTAGATACTTTTGAGTTGTCTGTGCGTTCCATACATTCTTAGTTTAGGTTTGAGGAGAAGTTTTTATGACCCTCATATTTAACTTTTTAACACTTCAATCAGCGTACGGTGCTGTACCACTGGGCTAGTGTGACTTGGGACTGCATCGTTAGGAAGAAAGACAACCGAATGTGATGGGGATTCCCCTTCTTTGAGAGCTAAAAATAAAAATGCATCTCCCGTGTTCAGTCAGTTCTGGCTTCTGGTTTGGCTAAGTTAATCTGGCTTTGACTTACTTTCCCCACCGATTTCTACTTACAACTTACAGGGATGGCTTGTTTACTGGCAACGAGACGGTGTATTTTTCCTTTAGAACAGTTGTATGTACTTCAATTTAACTCATCATCTAGAAGGAATTAGAAACCTTTTTTAAGCTTACGAATTTTATATATTGATGCTGTTAGTTAGTACATCAGTTGACTTCAAAGCAACATTGAAGGTGTAAGAAGAAGTCTAGCAAAATCTTGGAGTCATGTTTATTTGCCATGTTACGCTTTGCCGGTGAAAGCTGAGTTGATTTGTAGGTAATAGTAGTGGGAGAAAGATTGGAGATTTTCGATAATGTATGAATTCGAATTCAAAGGACATCATCTTCTACAGTCGTTAATGCATCTTAAGGAACTTTCTCCAGTTCTTCCTTCCTGAAATGAGAAATACGATCCCTGTTGGACGTTTTCGTTCTCCATTTCTCTGGCTCAAGTGGGATTTAGAGGCTTTGTATGAAAATAGATGACGGAGTTTCAACAGAGAAGCATCCGCAACAGTGAGTGACCTTCTTTCACTCATTCAGCCTTCCATTCATGCATGGCTTCGCTAGAATAGAAGAACGTTTCTCGTTGTTCCAGTCCACTGACTTTCCCTTTCACCAACAATGAATGATTGACAGTAAATGAAGTCTACATTCTTGTAAGTGTCAGTCTCATTGTTTTCCTCTTATCACCTCTCCTCCCATTTACTTCAAAGAAGGAAAGGCTCTCTCAGAAAATTGAATTCGCCAACCAAATCAACCATCCTTAAAACCAGGGATCAAAAGCCAAGGCACACGTTAGCAGAATCCCAAAAACACAAGACGCTACTACCAGACCAATATTTTGGCACATTCTGAGTCTGGTTAATTAACAGCTAGCCTAACAAAGCTATTGTGTGTGGGCAGCATAAGCACTTATCGATACAATACGACGCGGACACAGAGTTGGAGTGGACGAAGCAGCAGTTTGGTGTTGGTGTGGTAAATTGCAAATGACCGAGAGGGAGTAAGATTAAGCGATGTGATAGTATTGTATTATTGTATGAATGGTCGTTTCTGGGTGGAGTAGTGAGTAGAATGGAATGTGGATTGGAATGCAATGCCATGGCCGAAGATGCTTTATAGTCATTCATAGTCCCATGAAACAAAGCCAGAGATCAGGATCAACACAGCACATCGAATCTCTTTGAGCCACCACAGCCATGCAGCTCTCATGTAACCTTTGACAGCATTAGACTATATATTCAGTGGGTTTTATGTCTTTTGTATCAGCAATTTCATCAGTTCTATCTGCACGCTGTGGAGGATCGTATGTGCAGTTAGTGCAAAAATGGTGTAATGGTGCAATGCAAAAAAAGGGAAGAGCTGAACGGGTACCACCACCACCGGTTCGGTTAAAAATGATGGGTGGCACAGTATCTTTTTGCCTCTAATCCCCTCTTCTCTGCATTTTGTAGTATCTGGTATCTCGTTTTTGATTCGAAAACCGACGCACCACTAACTCAACTCTTGGCGAATCTTTCTAAATCTAGACACCCGGGGAACCTTTTCTATAGCCTTCATCTCATCTCGATCAGATCTGTTTCTCAGCTTAGCTTTCCTTCAATTTTTTAGCCTTCTCTTTTGGTCTCTCTCTCCCTGAAATAAATGATAAAATTCGTCTCACATTCCAATAAAATGCTCTCCTTGGATTCACTCGATTTCATTCTGCAATTCTAATGTAACCGTTTTATGACAGCAGCAGGACAGCACCATACACACTCTACGCAACAAGGAAAGGACTCCGTATTCTCATCACAAACGCCATAGGGGGAGTCACCAACCAACCACTGGCAAAAGTGAATTTACGACAATGTCAGAGAAAACTTTTTTTTCTGCGTGACGACTCTTCGGTTAACAACATCAACATCTAACAGACAACCACATTTAAGAGATGGGAGAAAACTTGAAACAAGTCAACTGAACTGAAGACTTCGTGGCTTTTGTTTTAAGAGTGAGATGAGGATGATGAGATAGTCTTTCTGTTTGGTCCGTTTGCGTTTGGTGCTAGCAGTCGTTTTGGTCTTGGTTGAGATTAACTCTATTAACGGTAATTTTAACCTTTGTTTTGCATCGTGCGTTCCTTCAATGGCTATGGGTTTTTGGCTACGTTTCGATGCAAATTCTTTATTTTTGATATCAAATTTTGCGTGATTTCAGGTAATCAAAGCTTTAATTGGTAGTTTATACAATTTAGTCTGATTACGGAAAAATTCAAACGCATCAATATCTGCATGCAACTCCTGATAAGCAACTGTATCAATCAATCCATCGTATTTTATAATATTTGAATCCAATAGAATTATCCCGCTATCATACATTTATGTAACGACGTTATTTCACATGAACATAGAGTATAGCAACAACAATGACTGAAATTAAGAACAAGCAAAACTGGATCTAATCCAAGGCACAAGTTTAGTCTTCACTCATTTCATTCATTAGGGTGTGCCATTATTGCATTGTTGCTGTCTGTTATATCATCATAATATCATCTTCATTTCAACAGAAGGTAGTTGAAATGTAGTCAGCGAGATTACATAAAGTGCTCACCACTTTTTATCATCTGCACCTAAAGGATAATTGTAGGAGGGAGTGGATGAAAGGATAGCAATTTGTTCATAATCAGAGTGGGCGAGGAATTTGGCTTGGCGTGACATGTGCATTTTAAATTAATGACACGTTTAATCCCTACAGTAACATAGCATTCCATTCGATTGTAAACAGGTGAGACCAATCTTGTATGAAGATAACCCATGTCGTCATCTGCATAACATGAAAAATGCAATTGTTGTGTACATAAAGCCTTCATTTCAACCACCTTTTATGCAGGAACAACAATGAAAATCCTCATCTACAACTACAATGTTTCAGATTGAAATTCGGGTGGATCCTCTTGGACTCGGGTGGACAAAACAAGTGTCTAGTTAGCAGAATTTCCAACGAATTTGCATGACATTGTATAAGTTTCGTTAGAGGGGTAATAGCGATCATGCAAACTAACTTCTGCCTGTATTATTTATTTTCCTGCAAGTGACAGAACAGGAAGAATCTATTGTTGTAGTTGTTGTTGGGTTGAAGAAAGAAGCTAAAAGTGCAAATCCTTTAAATCTCGCATAAGAACTTTAAACTTTTGCTTCTGTGGGTAAGAAAGTGGGGGTGTATTTACATGGTCCGCTAAATCTTTTCACCTGACCCACCACAGGCAGTCAGTCACACACTCATTTTCACAAAAAGTATAGTTTATCTCTCCCACCTCAAATTTCTCACGAAACAATTTTTGGTTTTAACCAAATTGTAAACACTTTTACCAAGATACATATATGCATGTTATATACTTCCTTCCCACTTTGCAAAGTCATTACAGTCAGTAGTAGGATTTGAAAGTCAAAATGTACATCTTGTCATACATAATAATATGCACCTTTTGTCATTGTTTGCAGAATGAGACTTGAAAAGCAAAGGTGCATAGGTAATATGCGTGAATACGTTAAGAAGAAGGCAAAGACCCAAAAGTAAGTATGCAAATAAAAAGCGGGTCCACCAACTCTTTTTTTTTAACACATCACAATGCAACGCGTTGCAACAAAACGCGAACTTGAATTCTTTTTGTATGAAGAAAAGGGTTTTTGCCAAGTGGAGAAGAGATGAGCCACTCTGTTTGGCATGGCAATAGGAAGACCGGTAGAGTTGAGTTTTGGTTCAGTTGGAATCTGTCTCTCTTTGAGTTGAGGCTGTAACTTTTCAAGCGAGATCTCCCTTTGTGCTGCTGCTTCGTGTGTGTATAGTGGTTCAAAAGAAAGAAGAGTGAACTTGAAAACCTCATTCAATTCATTTCGTTTCAATTCAATTCGTTCACTCACTCACACAAAAGTGTATTAAAAACCACAATTCAAAGTGGTTAAACGTAAACTTGAATTAGAACTAAAAAGTGTATTAAAATCCACACTACAATGAGCTCAACAAATCCGTTAGTTGCTGCTGCCTCACCATTCCAATCGTATCATCAATCTATTCATTGTCTTTATTAAGGAGAGAAGAAGAGGTTTTATATGAATCTATCAAGCCAAAAAGATCCTTTCATCTCTATCTCTTTAAAAAAGATGAAAGAATTGGGTTACCCATTATTATATTAACAACGAAACAAACACGAGTTTAACACTCGTCTCTACCGTCAATCTTCAAATTCATTCCACAAGCAATTAATTAATTCAAGTTGCAATTATCTGCACACGTATGTTCTTCTGTCTGAACATCATCGTTAACAGTAAACTCGTGCTCTCGTGTGAGTGATAGAAAAAAGTGTGGGTTTAAAGAATGTTGTACAGTTCGAACCGAAATATTCTCAAAAGCACGTTGAACATGAAACAGTTCGGTTGTTTGTGACACCTGGATTGTGTGAGATAGCATCTCTGACGGACAGGAATTATTGTAGCATGTCATTTACAAGTGCACCAAGAATTATTGAGAAATTTTAGTTTAGAAGACAAAGAGAATATCATGCAGCACACTGTGAAGTAAATATACGATTGACAGAGTTGCGGTTTTGTGACCTTAACAACCGGATATTTCATTTTGAGGAGTTTGAAGAAAGACAGGTACGTTTTGCAATGCTTGACTTAGTTTTCTTAGATGCAGGAGTTGAGACGAAGGCGAGACTAAAAATCTTATAGCGAAGAGAAGTCATGATACAGGGGAAAGAGAGACATACTGCGATGATTTCATTAAGGGAACTTGAGACTCAACGTTGGAGTACTGCTTGCTGCATGATTTTCAGTTCGCTGGACATTTAGTATTTTGGCAAAATAGTCGGCAGCATTGACTGATGCTCAATAGTTTCGGAATGGTCCCTCTGGAGGGTCTGCTTTCATAGAAAAATACAGTTCTTTAAGGACCAGATAAACAATAAAGATTGGGGAACTCCACGTAATTAACGACCACGAATGAATGGCATGCCAAGCATTCCACGCAAAACATACCATTCATTTGACCCTGTTTGCGAATGTTGGAATGGCATAGCTGCTGCCTGAAATGCGAGGAAATTTAATTAATAGTAACGCCGCACACTCCACAAATTCGAGTTAGTTTTTTTACATAAATGCGAGTGTGTAGTTCTGGTCCAGAAACCATGCCATCTAAACAAATATCATGCATGTGCACATAATGAATGAGGGCAAATACTGCTCACCAATGACTAACAAATTGCACAATGAAGGTCAAAAAGGTTTATAGGCGAACACTGAATACTGAATCTACAAGTATTTCAGCTATTTATCAATGTCGATGAAACAATCTATTTCCTTGGATGGAGAAGTTGGCTTGGCAATTTTGGACTTTTCATAAGAAATGAAATTTCCGTTTCAATACTTCAGTATCTAAAAAATGGTAATTCCATTGAATTTTGCAAGAATTAGTGCAGAATAAGCCAAGTCAAGAGGGAATCATTGTTGTATTCTAATCTCCGCTGTGCAATATGCAATCTGGTAAGCCTGCAATAAACCTTCTTTGTTGGATTATTAATAAAAGCACGTACATGAGTGAATGAATGAATGATTGAAGTTAAGAATGAAAGGAATGTGCACAATGAAGAGCTATTATTATTTTGTTATTGGGATGAGATTTTAAGCCATTGATTTTAATGGAAAATGTGATTCAGAATTTGTCACGTTTGGCATACTTTCTTTTCGCAATTCCTTTCTTCCCTCTTCTCCTCTCCTCTCTCGTATTTTCTATTCAGGAGCGACAACAAAGCGCCTTCAATGAGATGCTACAGAAGAAAGTATTTTTAGGAACTCTTGTTTTGCATTTTGATAGGCAATGAACTCTCCTACGTTGTAAAAAAGTTCAGTGAAGGATACAAAGGAATTTTTAATTTGAATAGAGAAGCTTCTTCAATTTGCTCTCCTTTTGTGTTTACTGTATGATTAATCGATCTGTAGTCACCTTAGGGAGAACCTCTCGAAAACCTCTGAACTCTTCTCTGAGAATTTTTTAAACTCAACTCAGGAATACCTGGATTGGAATTCCGTTCTTGTCCTAAGAACCTGGTACATGAATTTCTCCAATATTATATCAAGTCACTAAAATGCATCAACACATTGAGGTACAATACTGAAATTAGACAAACAAGAAACCAATTATTTTACCATCGGTAAAACATTTTACGGTTGAAAGAACGGTTGGCAAAAATGAATCCTCATATTCATCATCCAATAATAATAATCTATCATTTACCGTGTCTCAGGATGTAATGTGAAAAATCCGTTACGTCCACTCGTCATGCGAGACTTAGACGACCCCCTGCTGGATTTTATAATTTAGAGAATGAGTAATAATTACAAATTGGGCTTCTACATTACGCATTTTATCTACTAGACAATTCATTCTTTCTGTCATCATCATCATCTCATTAGTCTTTGGCTTCTACTTAACAAGGCAACCACAACGCCGCACCCTGCCGACATTTTTGCCGCATTGTTGACCTCGTTTCAAATTAATTGCATTGTGCCGCCGATGGATGTTTTTGCATAACCTAATTGAATGCAGAGGGGTAGAGGGATAAGAGGATAAATTGCCCATCAAAGAAACACCATACATACTTTCCCTGTCCCTAATGCATGAAGGTATGATGATATGATCCTATGTATGCAACCATGGTTATGGCCTTTCCTCCAAACTTTGGAGAGAAAGTACTCAAACGAATAGAAGATACCGAAAACTTGTGTACTTTATATCAAATCTCTTTGTTTTGAATCCAATCAGACGTTGTAGTTGTACGTGGTTTGTTTGTTTGGTTTTGGAGTTGATTTTTTGAAACATTGTTTTGGTATAGATTCCATCTGTGTAGTAGTTCCTTTACAAATGTCAAAGTTGGTTAGAGTTTTGTAGCGTAATATTCAGATATTGGTATTCCAGCTTTCTTCCTGTGATGAATGGAAGGGCAGGTAAAAAATTCAATTTTCTCAGAGTCGCTTTCTCCGGATCCTGTGAATGGAAATGGAATGTGAATTTATATCCCAATTCCAAACCAAAAAGGGACCCCTGAGTCTCATAAAATAAATTCCGTTTCCAATCGTAGGAACTCTGAATTTTTCTCCTTCCCACATCAGAACTGAACTAAGAAAGATATTTCTACATTGAAGAATTGCCCGTTGTCCAAGGATAAATAAAATTCAATGAAGGCGAGGGAGAGAGAGGCAGCTTTTTGGTACGTTATTGATGTTTATTGAGTGAGTATTGGTTGCAGAAAGTTAAAAAGGGAAGTTTCTCCCATTCAAATGTTAATGAATTTGCTAGTTGTATAGAAATAACTCCACCTGTCATATTCTAGCAACTAACTTCAATAATCAATTCATAAAGATGAGTTGTGGTTTGTGGTGGCTACTTATCTACGTTTCTTTTGGTAAAATGTAGCACATTCTTCCAATATTTACAACCATACTTTGAGACATCAAGAAGAAAATATGGTGGTCTCTAGCCCCTGATGTGATTAAAACTTGGCATCCTGAATCTTAAAACAAGCCTGAGTTATAAAGCAGTCACATTGGAGGTGTTTATATCTTACGTTGAAATAGAATGACGTAGAAAAGTTATTATGTAGGTACGCTGCTGTCAGAACTTGAATAATAACAAGTAGTGAAAGTTCAAAGTCAGTTTTTGGATATGAACCCTGCATTCCATCACCCACGGTTTTATAGTTCCTCCAATCTATTGTTACGTAAGTTTCCGACGTTCTTCATTCATGGGTGAGGGCCTTGGCAGCAGTCTACTATTTCAAATCCTTGAAGATCCGTCACTGAATTATGGTTTGCCTTTTACTTCCCCTCCTGCGGTGTGAATCTCTTCCGGTCGGACTGTGAGGTTGTGGTGGGATCTTTCTTCATCGTTTTTTACCCTCTTCACTTTTATAGATCTCGATCATTTCTTCCTCATATCTTCCAACTTAACTTACGCAGCTTCGAAGACAAACCGTTTTCTGGATTCGGTGGTGAAAGTATGGTAAAATGAGAAAGGCAAAGGAACCATTATTGTCAACGTCAGTATCACTCCCTTTCTCCTCCATGGGTTTCATTCAGCTGTGAACGAAAGGAAAGGAGGGTTTGGGGAGTAAGGAGAAGTGTAAATTCGCATTCACAATGCGAAGTGACTGATTCTATTCTAACATTGCATGTCTGCTTTAAATTTCTTACTCACGACCAAGTGCACTCTTGAGCCCAAATCCAATTCGGATTGTGATCCGCAGATCCAGGGTGTAACCTTGATAAAAAATTCTGTTTTAAAAAGAACGACGAAACTATTCATCCTCTTCTTGTCTCATTTTATGCTATTGCATTCCAATTCAGTGCCTTGTGTGTGCAGATACGATGGATAGGATTCAGCACACAAGTGCAAACTACAAAACGGAGTAAAAGAGATTTACTTTCCATTATCATTCTCCACTCTTTCAAGCACATGGCGATTCTGTTGCTACATTTTTTCATCCTGTTGTAGTTTTGTAATACTTGGTCCCCATGGATATGACGTAGGTAATTCAATCAAGTAGAGCACACGTGTTTTAAGCATAAAATCATAATTTCCCGTATGAAAAATTCAACCGAACTCTTCGTATTTCAAGTTTACCCAAGTTTCATTTTGTCACGAGAGACGGATGGCCCTGACACTGTGTCATAACAATACCTAGTGTCAACCTCACGCATTCTAGGCATCCTTTCGTTAAGAGATCATCACTAGGTTTTTTGAAACAGAGCAGAAAAATTAAAGAGACTGAGATTGGGTTGCGTGGTCGTAAAAGAATGTAAATGATGATTAGAAGACGAATGAGGTTAAAAAAGGTTGATACAAAACAGATCCTCCTACTTAGCTCGTAAAGGTTATGAAAGATATCACATACCTATTTTATGACGACACGCTCTCATAGAAATGAAGAATGCACCCAAAAGAAATAGATCATTATTAATAGCACTGTATTACGCTTTTGATGTGTAGGTGGACAGATATGCATAGATGTAATCATTATTGTAATCGTTAAATAAATAGAGCCTCCTCATCACATTTGACGATATGTATATTTAATTCAAGCCTTACAGGAATATACTTTTTGGGCCGGCACTGTTTCGTTTCCACGAGTGTTTGACAAGGCCGTATTCGATAAATAAATAATGCTACAGACATAGAGTGGCCCATAAAATGCCTCATTTGGTTGAGTGACTTATTACAAAGTTTATATTGCAGAGTTGATGAGAGATCAATAATGAGTCAAGAATAAGGTACCTTCAGCAGGAGAGAGGGTTGTGCAATGCAGGTAGTGATCTGATGTAAGATATGTAATAAGCGAGTCCCATTAAGAAGGAAAGCAGACAAAAGTATCATATTTCCCTCTCCTTTCGATAACCGGACGTCCCACTGCAGGAGCTATAGTCTTTCTTTCATAAATTACGTTAAGTTTGCTCAACGCGCACAGATGAACAAAGGAGAAAGCAGTGTTTCTTAATGTTAGACGCGTATCCTCGTCTCCTTCTGACTAATAGACGAGCTTCCCATTTCCTTTCTTCTGGCAGTAAAATAGGAAGAAGGAGAAAAATGAGAGTGTAGCATCATTATTATCATTGCCACTGCCACTGCTGTGCAGAAGAGTACCTAGAGGTGCTATTTTATTGCAAATTGAAGGATACAAGGAAAAGAAAGGAAGGGAGACGCAAATTTATCCTGAAAACCATTAAAAACTCTTTAGGACCAAGTGGTAACTAGTTTCTAAGCTTGTGATGAGAATTTATTATGTCCCCCGCTTTGGAAAAAATTTACTCCTTTTGCATTTTATTTCAGCATAAATTTTTCTCCTTGAATGAACTTAAGAAGAAAAGGGCTAAGCCGTGGAACTAGGAACTACTTGTATATATATCCACTTTCCCCATCACAATACAGGGAAGTGGAGCTTTTTCTATGGAAAGTGTATAGAGAATGAAGGAAACAATGGAGTTGTTCCTTGGTCCTAAAGAGCCTTTTCATGTCGCAGTCTAATCCAAATGTCCCAATCGTAAGATCCAGACCAAACATAAGGCCCATGAAAGGAAGCACTTGATCCAGTTCGAAAAGAATTTTCAGAATGCTGGGAGTTAATTCCAAAGTGAATTAATTTAAATAAGAAACGCTTATAGTTCAAGGCATTGTATGGGGAAGCAAGCGCAGGTGAAAGTGAGAAGGCATTAAAATAGATTAGATTGTAAATTTCGACGAGTGAGCATGTTTTGAGATTGAGGACGTACATTTGTCCACCTCAGCTCAGCTGCCAAGAAATCCTTTCTCCAATTTATCCGGGGCAAGAGGTTGTTGGAAAAAGGCGAACTGCTTTCTTGAACTTTCTCCTCTCAATCAGTTCTCTCGTGTCCTGGGTATTGAATTTGGTTTGGCCATTCGTCCTTCGGTGTGTGTGTGTGTTGTGTGCGTGGCAAAGTGGTCTGAGCTTTCTTTCGGGGCCAGAGGGTAATCAAAGTGCAACTGGACACGACAAGTGAAACGGATGACCCAATCACTTCCACTTCATGTTATATCACGTTAGATTAAATTACATTACCTCCACAGTTGAGAGAATTTATTGTTTTGTGTGAGGCTATGGATGTTTATAGCCAGTCGGGTTATTTTTGAAAGCCGTGTCTTGTCTTCAATACGGTGGTTGGGCATCATCGTGACAGACAGGCAGTCGGGGTTTTTGATTTCATCCATTCAAGTGAAAGTTGTGAGGTTGTTAATGGTTGGTGGGTTCGTAGGTTCACGTCTCATATAAGTGTGGGTGGTCAAGGATCTATGGACTTGGAGAAAGAACAATTACGCAGCCATTCAAAATTTAGCAGTTCTGACAGCTGTGGAAAGAAAGAAAAGAAGGGTCACTCTTCTGGACTCTATGGTTAGGCAACGAAGTTCTATAAGCGTGGGACGGGATGAATACTGACAATATGTCATGTTACATGATGTTGGTAGTGCCTTGTCTGGTCAGTCTATACATGTCATTTCATTTCATGGAAAAAAGATCCAACTTTTAGCTTAGCAACGTCCGGGGCGAGTGTAACCAACCAAAGAAAGAAATTGATTCTGATCTCTTCAGAGGCATTGGAATGAATGATAATAATGCTATTATTGGAATCGGTGACACAACCGACACTGACAAAGTGCACGCACGCACAAACCAAACCAAATCACACTAACCAGATATCACCCAACTAAACTTTTACTCTCTCACAAATATTCATTCAGATCATCCGCTCCGTTTATTCCAGACTATTGAGCGCACTGAGTTGATGCTAATTCTAATTTACCTGGAAAACCTTTGTGTGGTGGTGATGCGGGGACCGACCAACACAAAGTCGGTTCTGGGAAGATGGTGAAAGTTCAGTTTTGCAAGCAGAATAAAGTCCGTCTTTCTTGTATGGACACCTGGAACAAGTCGTGAAGCGATGGAAAGTCTGCAGTCAGGATGGGTTAGAGAGAAGAAGTCCTTTTCATCTATATTTAGCGTAGCGTTGCTTCGAAATTAGCTAAATTAAAAGGGAATTTTTGAGTAGTCATTTTACCTGGTCCTTTCTCTTCTACTACAACTTTCTCTCTACCGTCACACCTTAATTTCTTGTCATACCTGCCTGATCACAGGTTTTACCAATATACCTAATACAACTCGATTGAAGGAGTAGTTTTAATTTCAGGGAAATGTGGTAATTTGCCATCTCCCTTTCAGTCACACAGAATTCTCAAAGAGAGAAGTTCAGAACGGTTCCCCTTGTAACCAAGTTTACTTTTTTATTAGCTTGGAATAAATAATTCAAAGTTTTCCACCGGTTCATTTAGTATGCGGCGAGCAAAAAAGGTTTCTGGTTCCGTTTGTACGTCTCTATCCCTGCATGCATTCATTCAAACCGACCTGAAATCCGAGACTATTGACTAGAAAGAACTTTCAGTTGACAAACGAGGCAACAGCAATAGTCGAAATACATCTCTCCGTCCTTCTCCCAGTAGCATTCTCTGAAATAAATTCGAAAAGTTGGTCCTCTGATTTTGTTCTTTGGGATGGTGGTCCATGTCCAGGATACACGACGTGCATTTCAATTTTTCTTTTGTCGTTAGAAGAAATTTGAGGCAAATTGAATAAAAGAGAAGAGAACTGGATTTGTAGTCCTAATGTTACTACACAATGCTTTTAAATTATCCAAGTTGCAGGGTGGGTAGACCCTTTGTCCTTTTCGCCAATTAAGACGCAGGGAAGAAAGTGAAAGTATGCCACTCTGCAATTATTACGTGTCTTTGATGTGCTAAAAGAATGGTGAATTTTTGACATTCTGCAAGCGTTCATCATTATCATTTCTTTCGCAGACGTCATCTCATCTCATCACCGTGTCCCATATCTCTTATCCTATCATCCCAGAACTTTCTCTCCTCACTTTCTCTCGTCCCCCATTGAGAAGTTTAATCTGCCCTCAATTAATCAATGTCCTGTAAACGGAACGTATCTTTTACTTTTCCTCACGAGTTTCCCGTCCCGTCCCCGTAATGTGGGGTGAGGTGATGGGGGGATTACGAACGTCGGTAATATTTTTATCAGCCACTTTCACTGGTACATGCCACGGAATACCCACCCACCTTCATCTGCCCACCATCATCAACTTCCTTTCCCACAAAACACGTATATAACGTACCTAGTGCATGTGGAGGAACATGGGTGGACTACCAATAAATAAAAATTAATGGAGATTTCCACCATCAGACCTATTTATTTCAATTCCATGTTTTATTTCATCCTGTCCCGTCCGCTTTTCCTGAAGCGTGTACTCTTGCATCACTTGAACAATAGTTGGACAGTTTGAGACAGTGTGTTCGTATAGAAGTAAAAGTGAGTGGATGCAAGGACGACTAGTGCAGGGGAACTGTGAGTAAAAGATCCAGGTTTGAGTTGGTGACTTTCACTTGCCCAAGATCAGTGAGTTTAGTTGACTCGAGAGTTCTCCACAGTCTCTCTCCTCTTCTTTTCTTATGGAATAAAGTTTTCTTTCATTCTTCCTTCCTTTATTTTCCTTTCTTTCATTCCCATTTTATTGCGATCAGGGAGGAAATTGCCTTTTTTCATCAGCATAGCACGAAGAAAGGAGTGAAAAGAGACGTAAGACGTTGGAAGGGGTAGTGTAGTGGCGTAGAATGACGTGATATTTTTAGCCGACCATGATCTATTGTGTTGTACTTTAGGATATTGTATGTCATTGTTATTCTGGGAACAGTAGAAAAACTAAATAAACTTGTCTTATCCATACTTTCACCAACCAGCCTCTCCTTGTCTGAGTCTTTAAGAGCCCCTGTCAATAAATAAATGGGAAAAGAGAAAAGAGCAACCTTGAGAGAGAAACTTTGTTCTGATTATAGGAAGGGGGACTTATGTTCTTTGGAAAAGATGTCTTCGGTGGCTTATCACCAGACTTTATTCTTTAAATTTTTACAAAAACACCACGGGCAGATTTCTCACTCATCCACGTGGGACTTTGATTGAGTTAGAAACGACTTTGTGACATTTAAGCATCTTTGTCTTTACTCTTAAATGATTTATTATACAATTCTCATGAGAAAATGAAACCTCAAAATAAAATAAAGGAACGCGG
>JAQIWU010000955.1:0-19999 GCA_034696445.1 Isotomiella minor | reverse complement strand
ATAAATTGAACTTTCTCCTATCACCATTAGGATCCGAGTGGCCAAGACGGAGGAACTTACAGGTGTCACGTTCAAAATGTTCATGGAGAATCGAACGCCAACTTGAATCTCAACATTGAAGCAGAACCGGAGCGTGAGTAGTTTTCTAGCTTCCTTGGAACGTTACATTCATTGTTTGTATTGTCTTTAGCTGCTGGCCAAGCTCCAACGTTTGCAGAAAAACCAAAGATTGTTTCAGAACAGGGTGGAAAGCTCATTGTTATGGAATGTAGGGTCAAGGCAGACCCAAAACCTAGTTTTACATGGACCTGTGAAGGTCAAGAAATCCGTTCCTCTTCCAAATTTTCCATCTCCATCAAAGAAGAGAAAGGAATTTTCATTATTCGATTGGAAATTAATGTAACGAGGAGGAGAAAGCTTAATGTTGTGAGAGTGTGGAATGTGAGCCACTCTTTTTTATTTTCAGGATCCACAACCAGAAGACAGTGGAATGTATAAATGCAATATCAAAAATGAATTCGGAGAAATTAATGCTAATTTAACATTAAACATCGAAAGTAAGTACCAATTCTTTTCCCATGTAAGTTCATGTCGAGTAAGTATCCACTTGGTTCATAGTTGCACCGTACATCAAGCTCCAACCCAGAGTTGTACGAGTAGAGAAGAAGAAAGTGGTCATAATTGAGACACACGTGAGATGTGCTGCACCCCCTCAGGTGGAGTGGTTCAAAGACCAATCAAAACTTAAGGAAGATAGCAGAAAGACAGTTAACATCGAACAAGTTACAAAAGTACGTCAGACAAAGTTTATTGGGAAAATTATTTATATACGAACTTTTTCCAACGGTGGTGACTTATTGTTTTTCAGGGAGAGTATAAGATTCAATTGGAAATTAACCAAGCTTCTAAGGAGGACAAAGGAGTTTATAAATACGTTGCGAAAAACGAAAAAGGCGAAACGACTTCCCAGACTGTTGAAATAACTGAAATTCCAGAAGAGGAAAAGGAAAAACCGAAAGAGAAAGCTAAGGGGAAAGGGGAAGCTCCTAAATTTGCTCAAGGGCTAACATCGACTGTAAGATACTTGTTTCTACTTTCATTCTCCTAGTAGTTAGTGCTTCCTTTTACCGTTGCTTGTCTCCATAGACGGTGGAGGAAGGGAAGAGTGCAGAGTTTTACTGTGAGCTTTCCACCGTGGACAAAAAAGCTACAATAACGTGGACGAGGTAATGAACACTTACCTCTTCTTCGACAAAAGAACGGAAATGTTAATTGTGTTATGAATCTCAGGAACACAACGATCATAAAGGAAACCAAGGATATTAAAATAACCTTTGATGGGAAAACTGCAAAGTTGGTTATCAGTTCGTGCACAAAAGAAGTCAGCGGAAGTTATAAAATTGTTGTGAAAAATGAATTTGGTTCAAATGAGTCTGAAGCAACATTAACCGTTCAAGGTATTCAAAAAATAGTGGTGTCAGAATTGGTTGTTTAACCCAAGAAATATGGAATACAGAGAAAAAGAAAGTCGAGGAGAAGAAAGAGGAAAAGAAGGAGGAGAAAAAGGTGGAAAAGAAAGAAGAGAAAAAGGACACCAAAAAGGAGCCAGAAAAGGTGAGGAAACCCACTTGCACTACCCTTTTACCACGTTTACACATTTTACGCACATCACTTTCTCCAACCCCCACCGTTTGATTTGAGTGTGGTGTCTGCGTGTGTGTGTTTAGGAGCTAGATCAGACAAGATCCTTTGCTTTTCTATTGCTTGCCATTGAGTATTTAATGACACAGAGACGAGATAGTCGTTGAAGCTTCCCTTTTGTAGTTTTAGTGGAATTTTCATTTCACTTTTGAGCGTTTGTTGATATGCTGTGAATATTTTAGCCGAAAGAGGAACCAAAGAAAGTCGAACCCAAGAAGCCGGAAGAAAAGGTATTAATCATTATTATGTCAACGTACTTGTCACCAAGGAGAAGAGAGTGTTCATTTGCTAATTAGAAACTTACGTGTTGTGTGATATTATTAAAACTTTAGCCTAAAGAGGAGCCAAAGAGCGTTGAGCCAAAAAAGACTGAAGAAGAGTTGAAGGTCAGTTTTTACTTTATTTACATTGCTCTCACTGGCACTTGTAGCAATAATTGGTCATGGTATGGTATTCCAGCCAAAGGAGGAGGCAAAGAAAGTTGAACCTAAAAAAGTTGAGGAAGCGAAGGTGAGTTAATGAGAAAATAATCACTAATCAAATAGTATGTAGCTGCTTTCATAACTTGCATGATTTTGTGTGTTCACGTGTGCCTTGATTCTAGAAATACAAAGATTAACCTAATTGTAGAAAAAGGAAGAGGCCAAACCGAAAGACAAAACTCCAAAATCGAAAGTTGAGGAGGCGGAGGCAAAAAAACCGAAGGAAGCAGAACCAAAAAAACCTGAACCAGAGCCCACTAAGGTAATTAACTAGAATAAAATTATGAGAGCAGCTTTTCGAATGCATGCTAATATCAGAAATAAGGAGGATTGTTATGTGGAGCTAGTACCTATGTACGAGTACATAAGTAGTGTCGTGTGTGTGTTGTGAATTGTAGAAAAAGGCAGAACCAGAGCCGGCCAAACCAAAAGTGGAGGAGGCTAAAAAGCCAGGAACAAAGGTAGGTGGTGTTGAAACAATGTCTTTTCATTTCCTTCTTCTTGCTTGTTGTGTTGCATGACTTGGGCTTTGGAATTTAATTATTGCTTTAGTGAAAGTTCACAATCACAAGACATGGGAGAAAGTTGGTCATGATGATTTGATTTGATGAAGATGTTACGTCACCTTTTTGGATTTGATGGGATAGAGGAAATAGCACCTAGTATTTATTTGTGCATTGACGATGTTGGTGATGATGCATTTGTTTGATTCTTGATTGAGTTGAATTTGGCTATAAATTGGGTGATTTTGAGTAAACTTTAAAGAAGAGTAAAGTGGCTGGTGAAATATTTTTAGACCTCGAACATTCCTGTAGCAATGCATTTCCTCACCACACACGTCCTCCTCTCAGAATAAAATACCTCAGAATAAAAATAGAGGATCTTCTCTCCACCATACTTTTTTATGTACTTGCTCTTCTCTCAATCTAAGCCACTACTTAAGACGAGAGGACTGCACGATGATTCCGTCATGACTCGTAAAGTTGAAAGGATAGACTCTTCCACCACCACATTTCCGTGCCAGAGAGAGAAAAGTTTGCTGGTAGAAAGTAAATCTGTTGACTTCTTTGCATACGCCAAGAGAGAGAGAGTAACCTAGTTGAAAAAAACAATGGAACAAGCTCACACGCTCACATTTTCGTTTTTTCATTGCAGCCATCGAAACATGAACACGTACAAACTGAGGACGAGGATAGCCCAGTCAGCAGCGTTTGCGAGGCAGTGTATTAAATTGGGGAAAGATGTTTAAATTGCATGAAAAGTAAAAAAAAGTAGGACTCTGGCGAGAATGTCCTTATTTCCAAGTGTCTAGCAAAGGAAACCACGACTTTTTGAACCAACTAATATGTCAGCCCAAAATGAATGCTGCCCACGATGTTTTGTACTTTCAGTTTTTAGTGATGGCAAATCAGTTAAAATCTCCGTCGGATCACGTCAATGATTTCAGACTAATTTTAAAAAGCTTTTCTACATGATTCATGCCTGAACTTCTTACTCGCTCCCATCTCATCTCATCGTTCTTTGGTTCAATTTTAACATGTCACAAAGAGGCAGTCTCTATCATCAGAATCAGCGTTGTTATGCAAGGGGACCAACATGCCAAGTACAACTTGGGATTATTAATCATCTTAAAACGATATCTTCTTCTCAGTAGACCGTATTTCTTTGTATTGTTCTCCTCCGAAATTGATGATTTTAATCTTTAATTGTGTAGGTGGTGGTGGTACCTAATAGCAACTAGCTGCCATTACCCAGTGGTGACAACAAATAAATTAGTCAGCTCGTTCTAGGCAAAGAGTAGTTTGTCACGTCGAATGTCGCATTTTTAAACATTAGCAGATTCACTCCCCAATTTGCCACAGGTAATCCTTCTCCCACTCTTGCCAACAGGAAGTAATTACGTAATACGTAAGACATTTGAAGGCCAATGCAGAGCGTGAACTTAAAAATTTGAAAACATTTCACGGAAAGTGAAAGCTTCATCAGGATGCCATAAGAATATAGGTAGTTTAACGTGGGTTGTATGACGAACTATGAGAACCATGTAGTAGGAAACATTGGAAAGAATAGAAAAAAAACCTTTTGTCATCATCCTTTCTCTTGACGTTTTATTTACAGGGGTTTATTTACTAAAATGATGGAGCAAGTGAAATGTGTCAATCGTGTACTAATGATTTGCAAAGGATTTGAGAATGGAGCGATAGACAGTTGTAACAAAAGCGATACGGTTGACAGTGTGGTAGTTTGTGTGGTGGTGGTGGTGATGTGGGGAGGAAGCAAAATTAGCAAGTTGCGCGAGCAAATTTGGGCTAAAAATAGAGCTTTAAGCTGTATGAGATTTGTTTAAGAGACCCTTATGAGCTATTTTCGAGACAATCTACAATTTCACACAGCCACAGTCAGTCGTGTACAAAAAAACAACTCACCATTAACGACTGACTGACTCACCTTACCCATGACTGTATAGCCGAAGAGACAGAAAGAACCTGTCCCATTAACCCAACACCTTAGGGAAGGAGTTGAGAAGAGAGAATGTTGGACTGAAACTTCTTTCTTTCTCTTTTCGTATGCTCTTCTTTTCACATGCTTGTCTTTTATGAGAAGCTCTTTGTTCAATTCATACTTGACATCCAATTGCATCACTGCCACATCACAATGCAACGATTTTGAAAGGAGTGATGGTCCATTTGTCTTGTGGAACTTCACAGTCTTGAGCAGTCATTTTCGTGCAATTCTATTGTTTCTTGACTGCTGGTTTGGTGCAACCCGTTGAAAATACTAATCCATGAATGTTAAGCAAATCCAAAGATAAGAGCGTGCCATATTTTTGTTAATGAATTCTTTTTCTAGTTAGTTTGTTTCCTCTCCACTCGGCACGTAATGACTTTGCTTTGAAATTAAATCCAACTTGTCTCATGGTTAGCTTGTCTAACATGAAGATGGAATATCTCTGCACAAATAAGTCAAATGCTACTTTCTCTTTTGTTTAACTTGTTCCGATTGCACCCCTCTTCTTTCCTCTGAATGACTGTCCTATGTGCCTATTGTTTGAAGGTGAAAGAACCAGAGAAACCAGAGGTAAAAACTCCAGAGAAAAAGACCGCCAAACCCCCCGAGGTTAAGGAACCGGAAGCCCCTAAGGTCAAAGCAACAAAGGAGGCCGCAGATGCCAAACAAGCCAATGAGGTATTTTTACGCACTTGCAAAATGCATGCCATCCTACGAGTATGTCATGACTGCAACCATTTTTGTGTGTCTTTCATTTTCTTTCATTCCCCTTGCTATTCCTTTTCAATCAGGTGCAATTTAAGACACCTGATCAGCTCCCTGAACCAGTGAAAGCACCTGAAGAAGAGAAACCAAAGGAGAAAGTCGATCTCAGTCTAAAGGTATGTTTTGTACTGTTTTCCCTTTTCATTCATTTGGACGTTTGTTCTTTCCCCTTGGTCAAAGTAATGCAGTGTCCCCTTATGCACAAAAGTCCTCCCTTTTTTGGGTTATCCTACTTTCATTCCTGTTAAACTCGTAAAACACTTTTCTTCTTGTCCGTACACTGTACACACATTGAACAAACAGACACTTTGTCCGTTATTTAGAGAATGATATGTTTACTTGTAACGTGTATTCAGTATTGAAATTGCTGCATGCGTAAGTATATGACACTTGAATTAATGTGCACCCGACAGTTGCCAGAGCTGATAGAATATGAAGAAGAGGAAGAAGAAAGCGACGAAGATAGCATAGCTGAAATGCGGAGAAGACCGTTTGTCCCTGAGCTTAAAGTGGATCGACATTCACCCGTACACTTTTTGAATCTTTTTCCCTTCAACTTTTCATTGTTCAATTTTTGACACTTTTTTTCTTAGCCTTCTACTTATTTTTTTTTATTTTGCTGCACATTTTTCTGCTCTGCTATTTTTTCATTTATTATAATTTTGTATCTCCCAAGTATGAGAGCCAATCCGAAGGGTTTAGTGGTTGTCTAGAGGAAATTCTCAAGTTTAAAAAGACAATTTTGTTTACAATCAAATTAGGATGCTTGCTAATGACTTTAAATTTTTAAATTTGATGACTGCTCTTTCCTGAGTCACACTTTCAACTTACACACGAGCCGATTGCCAATATTTAAGTTTTTCAAGCACATCCTTCAGTTTTGCCTAATACACATTAGAACATTTTGTTGTGTCCCCTACCTGCAAGTGAGCTTTCTTCAAATTGGCATGCAGCCCTTGAAAAATGACACGCAATTTGTATTATAGTTTTCAGTGTTAGTCTTTCAATGTTTGTTTTGTTAGGATTTTTCTGCACTAAGTTAACAGAAAGGTCGCAGACTTGTACCGTGTCTAAGAAGAATTTTATCAAAGAGTAGAAGAAGAGGGATGGAAATTGACTTATCAAAGGCCTTCTTTATTACCGCACTGCTCCGCTGCATTTTTGTTTCTTCTGCTTTCATTTTAATTACGTTGCTACATAAAATTTATTTTGTTGATTAAATTGGATTGTTTAATGTTCATTTGGTCAAAAGCCAAACAGCTTATCTTTTAGCCTTTAATTTAATTACACACCATTTCTTTACTTTGATGTTCTTTTAGCATACTTTTTTACAGTTTTCTCATATTTTAAACTTGTGTCTCATTTGCTCTTTCAGAAACCGGAGGAGAAAAAGACTGACGAAAAGGTAACAGCCTCATTTGTCTTTTTAACACTAATTTCCCGCAATCTTCCCATTTCATCTTATCTAAAGTGTCAATTTAATATGCGGATTTGTACTTTCGTTCTCATTTATGTTATTCTACGTCAACTTGGTCTATTCCTTGAATTCCTTAGGAAAATACAAGTCTTATAAAACAAATAATGAAAGAAAGACAGGTGAACTTTGTTTATTAGGCGTCAGGCGCCTCATTATTATACTTAACTTTGCCATTACACTTTCCTCGTTTGTGCCCATGTTACATGGAAAGGAGTGTTGAGTAAGTGACACGGAACAAAGTGGTTAGTTTTGTATGCTGCTGGTCGTATGAATGGATGCAATTATTATACAGTCCTCACCTACTTTCACTTCTTTTCGTTTTTCGAAAGACACACAATTCTTTAACGAGACTTTAAAAGCAAACGAGAAAGAGATGTGTGCCTAGTCAGTCTGTGTCTTTTTTCTTTGTTTTAGTTAATTTAATTTATTAGTGTGGGCTGGCACTGAGTAAGGTTGAGTGAACACCCAGAAATAGATTTGCTGGTCACATTTGTTACTCCTTTTGACAATATAAATGGCGTGGGTCACTTTCTTCACTCGAATTCCTGTCTCACTCTTGTCTCTTGAGACGTCTTACTGTTTGCATTCTGCTGTCGAGCTAAATTAAAATACGCCTGAATTTCAACCACCAAAATACTTTGATGCAGTTTCATGTTTTTAATGCTTTTCATTTTGGGGTCGTTGAGATGAGGTTTGCTAGCAGCGCTTCAGAGAGTGTAATGTTATAAGTGCTCTGGGGAAAGTAATTTCTTCAGATATGGCGAGTAGAAGGATCGACTTTAAGGGGGCTTGTCTATCTTTGCAGTAAAAATTAAGCCGGTTAAATTTGGGATAAAAGAAATCAAAAATAACCTCATTGGTGACCTTGTACCGCGCTGCTTCCTCATACTGAAGTTCGTGGAATTCGACGAAAAGTTAGAAAGTCACATGCATCGTACTAAAAGTCAGTCGATGCACTTCCTTTTTCTTTTAAATTACTGAAGAAACCCGAATCACTGAACTGAAAGTACAATCAATCCTAATCTCCCCTCGTCACTATGTGTTGAAAAAATGCTCAGAAAGAGCGACGCATACTTTGCATGAAAACTATGCATGTAAAAATTCCTCGACAAAATTGTCAGCAACGTCATTTGAAGGAAGACACATAAATTCAGCGTTTGAACTTGGAAGGAAGGCATGGGAATATAAAAAATGAGAAAGAGAGTAAATTGTGCATTGGGAGTTAATAATATTTAATCATGTTGACGTTTTCTTCAACTCTAAAAGTTTGGAAACGATTTGACTATATTTTGACCTGAATGATATTTTGCACATGGTTATTTCATGACAAGATGGGTCTTTGATAGACCAAATTTAAAGTTAAGTATCAGTAAATCATTATTCAAAGCTTTCAAACGATTGAGCTTTAAACTCTTGATGCATAGAATGGATCCAGTTAGTTTCCTCTATAAACCGGCAAAAACCAACGTGTTCTAAAACTTCAGTAGTGAACCAGATTAGTTTGCTTTGTGTATGATGTAATTTTTTTTCTCTCTTACGACTGATGATTGGAGGATTTCCTTGTTTTCGATGCTGACAATGAGTGTAGTATGTGCGAACATTACATGTGTGCTCTATGAATTTTAGGTTTTTAGAATTGTGGGATCATGGTATAGTTTGTTTCAGGGGAAATGGGTTGCTTATTTGCTTAATTGTAGTATTTGAAAAAAGGAGTGGCTGGTGCCTAGCCAAAAGTGAGTGAGTTTAGTAGGTTGTTTGTACAATATATCTTTTACATGTCGTCAGAAAGGCTTGTCTGGAGTGAGAGAGACGTTGGTTTAGTTTGCTAAATACTGGTTCAGAAAAGCGTAGAATTGAGGGGTTTCTACTTACTTTTCGTTCTCAGCAAAGTTAATCAACATTTTTATTTTAAAACCCAACTGTTTGCCAGAAAGCGAGCAAGTTAGGTTTATAAAGCAAGCTACCTTGTCTGAAAGACTTTCTTCCTTCTCTTTCTTTCGTTTTCGTTGTTGTTTAATAGTTTTCTTCTTTCAAAATTCTCACCCGAGGAAATAAGACCAGACTTCGTACATGAAATGCAACGATGATGCCATGCTGACTTGACTGTTGTGATGTAGTAGATATGTTCTCATCCCATCCCTCTATCGGATAGGATTCATGGTTTAGAAAGCTGGGAACATGTCATCCAAGTTAACAAAAACTGACGCTGGTTGGTTGAACACACAAACGAAAGTATAAACTATGAAGCTATGGTTGTGTGGATGAGCAAGATAAATTTGAAGATACGGCAAAGATTAACGTTATTGTGATACGGGTAAAGAAAGGAAGAAAGCAGCAAAGAAAGCCCCCACCACAATATTTCCAGTCTACCATGTCTTACCACACCACAAAGTAAACTGTGAATGTTGCTTCATGCTTCATGCTGTTGTTGTTATGCACATTGTATCTTTCTTCTGATCAGTTTGTTAGGTGTAGAAGATGGAAATCTAATGCCCAATGTTAACTTAAGGTGTAACAACTGCTTTCCTCATCAGTTTAGTTCCGATGAAGTTTAGAGGCAGTAGGGGCAGCAGCGATGGTTCTTTGTCTCTTTTCTGAAACCTTTATTGTGTCATAGGTCAAAGACTATGATACGCATTCTTGTCTCTTTTGTTTGTGCTCATTGGTGTGAAGGTGAAGAATCTCTCTCTTAAAATTTCAAAGGAAGAAGGAGTGAAGGGGCTGAAGTGTATGGGAGAAAGTTGTGACACTTTTCTCCATGTGCTCATTATGTATTTAATGTGGTGGTGGTGATACATCAGCAGTTGTTTCGTTGTCCACCTTATAAGGTTTAACTCCAATTAAGAAGACCAGCGAAAAGTGGTAGTGGTCCCCTTGAGGGACAAGGAGTTGATTGGTCAAGTGGAAATTTAGGAAAATATGGGTTCCCAAAGTGGGTGGGACGTAGTACCGCCACAAAAGTAAAAAGTGATATGGGTGTGACGCAAATGTGGACACAGTGCAGTTGCTCAAAAATTAGTGATTGGTTCTAATCTGCACAAGATTAAATGTGACGACCATCCTTACCAATTTTCCTAGTTCTTCGTCTACTTTTTTGTTTTGTTCCGTGCAGTTTTAGTCATTGATTAACTCACCAAGTCGTAAAAATGCCTCTGGTATGTGTTGTGTATAGATAAATCCTTGTAGTTGTTTATTTTCTTTGTGCCCACTGTCAAAGTTTGAAGACATGAGATAGCATTTCAGTGCACCACCAGCTTTTCTTAAGTCAGACTTTGTAGTCTTGATTTTCAAGATTTTTTTGAGAATAATTTTTTAGATTGTAGAATTCAAGCAAGGACTTCCTTTTAGTGAAAAACTGTAGTGATTCAAAAGTTTCAATTAAATGTTTGCTGCTGGTGCAATTATAAAAAACCTGCCCTGAAGTTCAACATGGAATTGTTAGTGATGAATCCTTGTCTTTTTAGAAAGTTCCTGGGAAATTTGATAAAAAAGATCCGCCCAAAGCAGGCCCTGGACAAAAGGTGGGAGTAATACAAAACCATGAGTAGACGCGATTTTATTAATGTGCTACCCTCCGTCTTTTCCTACCCCTCCTTCCACTGTGCTGCTGTTCATTGGTTGTTTTATACCCCTGTCTGCTAGCCCTTTTATTGTTTGACTCGTTCCCCTTTCCTGATTCAATCCTTCCTCCAAAGCCTAAAATCCTTCTACGATTTCGTATCGTAAAGGGATATTTACGGCTGTGCTTTCTCTGTTCAGGAAACCTTACGTTAATCTGCCCCTGTATATGTTGTTAATGTGACATTATTGTTGTACACCTATCCATTTGTCTGATGCCCTATTCGACAAGTAGGTCCCCAGTTATGCATAGTGCAAAAACCAGAACTATGTCTAGTAGACCTTTTTGTAGGATTACTGGAGAACTCCACTTGTTTCTTTTTTGCTCTCTTTTATATGTTGATAAATCTATTTTGTGGAGGCTAAATGAAAAAGTGGTAGGTGACCTGGGTTATTTTTTTCACTCCATGGTGAGTGATTGAAACATTTGACTGACGACTGACAGATCCTGTACACCTTTCTATATGTTTCTCGGTATCTGTATTTTTAACTGAAATGGCTGTAATGCAAAGGATATGATCATCAAAATCATGGATAATGCTGCGGCAACTCACCAGAGACATGCCATTACCAATAGATAAAGTCATTTGAGCGTAATAAGGAAGGTCTCTATTTAATTAAAAAAGTGCGTGCAAATTATATGAGCGTTCAACATGATCAATGACAAGACAAGACATGACATTATTATTTAAATCAAGTATGTCAAACCGTGCTGATTTTTTGACAACGAGGAATCTCATCTTTGGCATGGGGCCAGTTAGGGTGTATCGAGCATCAATAAATCTCTTGCAATCCTCCTCAATCCTATTTTTTTCTGGCGATTCTTCACGTGATATTCACTTTTTTAAAACTTTACATGTAGGTTTGTGAAGCTTTTCCTACTTCTCTGCAAAAAAAGAAAAGATTCCAAATGAGACATTAACGCCCATATAGTTTTTGCAAAAAAGGTAGATATCCTATGCTTTCAGACAACAAGCAATAATAATGTGGGGGAGACAAAATGAATGTATAAAAGCTAGAGTTGTTGTTGTCGACTTTGCTTTTGTGGAGTTTAGGAGGTGAAAGTTATTCCTCTAAGCTATTTTGGGCTGCAGTTTGGAGATCATCTCAGACAAATAAATGATTGACTGACTGACTGACACTGACATACGTAAAGGGCAAGAGAGAGAGAGAGGAAGAGGTTTCGTGGCTGGGATTTAAGGGAATATCGTTATTTATAAAAAAAATATGGCCTTCGACTGTTCCAATTTCCAATCTCGCAATTATGATTAATCAACAGCAGCAGTCAACTCTTTTGTTTGTTTTGGCATCATGTAGCATCAAACCGAACACTTTTGAGTACAACAGTAATGACATTCAGAGGAAAAGATTAATGATTTCTATACCAAACAAGGGCCACCTGTACGGTTCTCATTTTTCTGACAAATCCCCTTTACACTATGCCATTCAACCAAACTATACTTCTCGTCAAAAAATAAAATTTATGGCACATAATCAAAAGTTTATTTGTCCCACAAAACATTCACAAAAAAGCTGCTCCGTGTGTTGAGAAATTTCCCTGTTTGTAAGAATTGTCAATCGCTGAGTAGGGAGAAGGTAAAACGAAGAATGAATGGAAGTTTGACTTTTGTGCTTGTATTCGTTGAAATGACACACAACTCGGAAGTAAATGAAGAAAGTCATGTTAATTTTGGCAAATGATACATTGACTTTTGAATTTCACTGGACAGATGTTATTACAACCTGCCAATCTTTCTATAATACTGATCCGATAAGTAATAGTCTACAAGTGAATCCTGAGTTAGAACTTGTGCATGCATACCCACATTGGTTCTTGTACCAATAATAATGCCAAGGAAACAAAACAGAGACAGAGCTTCGATTTCCTGGCAAAGGTAACCAATTTGTTCGTTGCGGTCTCATCCTAAATTTGGATTGGCAGTGACTGGGGAGAGGAAATTGGATGTCAGCGTGGTTTTGTGAATGCAATGCCATGTGCAATAAAAAGTGAACTGAGAGATAATTTTATCTCTATACACCTGAACCTTGCACGATGATGCAATCATTAACAGCGTTCTTAGAGTGCCCCATCCGCTTACTCCGTTCTCCTATACTGATGATCTTCTCATTTACTTAATCTCTCCAAATATCCAACTGAATTCTGAATTTGATTGAAGGTTTAGGCTGAGAACAAGCATTACGCTTGGCTGAAAAACCCCCTGTGTTGACTTTATTCACCGAGTACAAAATGGAGGATCTAATCGAATTTGAATTCTTTAGGGGCCTGGGGCACCAAAGGTCGTGGAACCGCCGAAGGTCGTCGTAGATAAGGATCGGAAAGGCTCTCTTGCACCTGGAAGTGGACCTTCCTCCAGGAGAGGATCTCTTATTCCACCTGAACCTGAGGGCAGACGTCCATCTCTTATCATTACAGATGAGGTAACACGCATACTCCTCTCTAATCCGTGCCAAAATTTCACGATGGTCAAAGTTTCACTTCAATTCCAATTGGTGAAAAGTCGAGTGTACAATTTCCCACTGTACAGATGTGTGACAGGATACCTTCACTTTCCCTAAAACCTATCTACTTTCCCCACTGGCTCCTTTCCTGTACTTAGACACACCATACCACCAACAACCAGTCGTATCAAACCTTCATAATACCTATACTTCCGAGTACAAAAAAGGGGTATTTACAGTCAATCGAAGAGAGGAATGATTCCAACAAGATTTTTGAAGGAATGACAAGGTTTTGAATGTAGACCAAAGCTTGATAAACATGACTGATTGTTAGGAGCATAGGAAACTCCGACCGGGGGAAGTTATGGAGGATAGGAAGGTGAGAATTGTAGTAAAGATAATCACCGATATCACGGTGGTATTCTTGGCCTACGGCAATATTTATTGTCTCTTTTATTATGCTGTTTTTGAATTGAATGGACAATTATTTTTTTTAGTAATCCATGATATGTTCTAACCGCTGGAAACGTTTTGTCCGCACTCACATATTTTTTGTTTTTTTCAGTACCCTTCGTTTATTTTATTTTTAATTTCATGTATTCTGCCAAGCTATTTCTTACGCCGACCCACGATTTTTAATCAAGCTCTCTCTTCTTGTCAGCACGCTAAAGAAAATCAAGTACAGGCATGTAAGAATCGTCAATCCGTACTCCGACCTTAGTGACAGCAATACAGGATAGGTAGTGATGGCTAAGGGAATCTGAAGCATATCGAAGTCAGGCATCACGAGAATTGGTTTTGGTGTAGAAATTTTTTAAGTAGTGAAAGCCTAGATGTGTCGATTTTGCAAAGTATTACAAATTATCTACGATGATGAAACCTTTTTTGAGCGCAGGTCGGAAAGCTTCGTCCAGGTGAATTCGCACCCCAGGTGAGATACTACTACGAGTAGTGAAATGCACTATTTTATGGCATCATTCATCATCAATAGTAATTATTTAAGGAATTATGATTAGGCTGCATCACGACACTTAATTTAATACATAAAAATAACACTTTAAAGCACTTTTATACACAACTGAGCAAACAGAGGTACAGGTTAAGATTAAGTCTTTATGATGGAAACCAACACATTCAACTTTTTTTAATGAAATTTCAGTTTTTAAGGAGAACAGAAAAATGAGCAAGGTTTTATCGCAAAAACATTGCTTATTAGTCTGTCAATGTTTTGTTGATTTCAGCATTTTTATTTGATTATCAACTAAGATATTATTTATTATGCATGACCATCCTAATCCCAAACCTTCTCCTTTCCCCAAACAAAAACTTTCTTTTCGCACCTTTCCTCCTTCTCCACCTTCGCTTGGACTCGTTAAGTCAACACGAAGCAGAGTAATGGTAAAAAGAATGATGGATACAGTGGATGAAAGAAATGTCACTTGAAATGAGGCTTATCAGTGGAACCAACTGAACCCTTCTTCAGTTTATAATATGACTCCTTATGACTCCTATATGTAGCATGGTAAAAAAGCAGGCCCACGTCCTGGAGAATTTGTTGCTGATGCTGCCAAAAAAGAAGTAAGCAAGCCACGTGGTCAGTACTCAGTCAGTAGTTGACCAGTCCAGAGTGGCTGAATTGTGTCTACTTAGATTAAATTGCAGTTCTCTTTATCTTGTCCCTTGTCCAATTTCGTGAATTTACATCGTACATTTTCCTGTAGAAAAGAGAAAGCTTCGCGGTGTGTAACTGTCCCTCTTTTACAGCGTCCTTTCGTGGACACAACAATCAGGAGTTGAATTTTATGTAGAGAAAGTAGTTACATGTAAGCTCTGAAATAAATATACGGTTTTAATAACTTTTTAGCCTCCACTGTTTTCCGGTAGTAGCCAGTCTCGTCCTCTTCCGTCCAAAATGTCCACAGTCCGCCGTCCTTTCCAAACTTTACTTTTAAATTGCATGCAACAACCTAATTTATATTTTTTTTTGTATTTAGTTTTTTTTAGTTTCCATTTTCAGCTATTATTATTTGAGTCATTCTTTCATTTTGTTTTTTTTGTGGCACAGGTTGAAAAGAGAAAGTTATTATTATTCTATATTGTAATTTCAATTGCAAAATTTCTTCAATTTTTGTACCCCAACAACTTGTCCCCTGTGCCACAAAATTTTTAGTTTTTGTTTTGTTAGAGTTGTTTTTTATTTAGTTTTTACACATTGTAGTCCATACTACCTACTTTCCGCACATACGTAATAATGAGAGGCATGAATGATAAAGTTGCACTAGAGTTTGCCACGTGAGTCATTTTGACGTAGTGAAGGCACTAGTAACATATAGGGTATATGTTACAGGTCTTGTAGATCAAAAATAACTTTTTTTTTCAAACAAAAATCTTAGCAATTACCGATAGTCAAATGGAATGCATGATGGATGAAATTTTTTAATGTCTGTTGTCGCAGACTGTAGTAGAATCCTCATGCCATACTTTAACCGTCCACTCGGCAGGGAGAGCAGCCGGTGCGGGTGAAAGTTGGCCTTCTTCTTCTTCGACAGCATTTTTTAAGTAGAGAAGCACCGTCTTTTTTACCTTGTACTGAGACAACCTCTGTCTCATTTTCACCATATTAACTGTTTATGATTATAATTTTTAGTTGCGTTGCTTTGAAATATTTGTTTCTCTCCTGGGATTGCTTTCACTTTGCCTTGACTTGTGCTACTAATTAGAGGCTCGCATGTGCGTGGAAAAGGAATGAGTGTAACTTTTGCATGCGACTAGCCAATATCGTTCATAGTCAAGCACACAATTTTATTCTAGCTTTTCATGTCAATAATATATTCCATGTCGTAGTTACCTATGTGTCTACATACATGCAGTGCGCACTTCAAAAATGACCCATAACGCAGAACAACGAGAGAGTCGTACAGATTTGAGAGTTACTTTCAAAGTCAATTGAAATGTGGTCATTTTTGAGGTTACATAAATGTCATATATATAAAACAATAACCAGTGCTGCATCATACATTTATTTTCATGTGGCGTCATTTATTATTTTTAACCCATGTTATTCTTTTGTTTCGTGGCTCTTCATGTATTCAAACCGGTGTTTCAATAAAGCAGAAGCTATAAATTCATGTGGCAAATTGTTTAGAAACGAAGACCAAGTACAGAACGACGTCCTAGTATCGCTGATTTGGAAGATAAGATTGACAAACCGTCCACACCGCTCAAACCAATCGGAGATGCCGGACCTCCAACCATTGAGGTCGACCAGAAGTACACGGCAACAGAAGGCAAGCCCTTTGTTCCTTTGTCATACCCCCATGTCTCTGAACCAATTGACTAAAGCTGCGTGTGACAATAATTGCAGATAAAACTGGATACGTCACGGCCAAGATCGAAGGAAACCCTGTTCCTACTTTTAAGATTTACAAGGTGGGTTCTTTGTTTTGGGCTGAAAAAGCCGGTTCACTTTTTCATGCTCTCATTTTGTACCTCAGGGGGCGACAGAAATTATGGATGAAGGCCGCTATCGATTTGTTACGGATGGAGATTGCAACATGTTTATTTTGTGCATTCGAAAAGTGAAACCTACTGATGAAGGGACGTACAAAATTGTGGCCACAAATAAGCATGGCGAAGCCTGCGAAGAATGCGAACTTCTCGTCTCAGGTGAGACACAAACTGCATTTATTTATGTATTACAAAATACAAAAAACTGGATTGTGGTCTATCTAAATGTGTTCCTGACCTGTCAAACATTTCCAGGTGCTGGTGGCATGGACTTCCGTGCCATGTTGGCAAAGAGAAAGTACGCCAAGTGGGGAAAGCAGGAAGAGAAACTGGACTATGATCTGAAGGAAACGCCCAAAGATGACAAGCCAAAACTCAAACATATCGAAAGGGTACGTCGCATACTTTCTCCAGAGGGGAGAAAAGTCGCATTATTTTGACCTCAACGTTTCTTCATTGTTTACCACTCGTCCAACTTTCTCCATCGTTTCATTTCCTTCTTCCTCTGTCTATCTGTCTGTTTTGCGCGTGTACGATTGCAGCCATGCATTTCCACCCTCTGAGGCATTTTGATACATTGAATTTGGCCTTGCATGGTTCCCCATCACTTCTGCTTAACAGAAGGAAAGTGAAAGAGAAAGAGCCTTTGTTTTGAACGAAAAGTTCTTTTACTTGTGTGTCATTTTGTGAGACAAGTTTTCCCAGTGTTTTTGTACCAAGGCTTCATCGTACATTGTCCGTAGCGTGGTAGCAGCAGTTGTAGTTAGTAAATGTGCATGATATTGTCCGTAGCCAGAGGAAAAAAAGCCTCGAAGGCCCTCGCTGTTGGCAGAAGTAGTTCCAGATTGGCCAGAATTGAAGCCCTTAGCTCGAAAGGAGGTTGGAGTTATCATCATTCTTCTTCTTCCGCTGTCTCTTTCTCTAACCCATGACAAACAAACCCTGAGTAACTTTCCTCTCTAATCTTTGTCAAGGTTTTGTGGGCAAACCTGTGCACGGGTAATTTCGGCCCAGGAAAGACAATGTAGTTTAGTGTACATTTCTACAAGTCGACAGCCGCATTTTCTTCATACATATTGGAACATCATCTCTTGATTGCTCCACCCTCCTGCGTTTTTTTGTGATTTTTTGTTTTTGTGACAAACATAACAGAAACTGTATCTGTGTTTTTGATTTTAAATTTGCATTTACTTTCTTACTTTTGAATGCAATATCTTTTACGAATTGTAGTCCCTTGCTTTTTTGCTTTAATTACCCGTGCTAAGGTGCGACCTTTATTTAATTGGGTATTTGCATGCCAAGTCTTGTTGTGTGACGTTTGATTTCCCTAACCTCACTTTCTCAACACATTTCTTTCACTATCTGTTCTCTTCTATTTCCTTTCTTTCTATCTTTACTTTGAAGCAAATCAACTTCACCTTTATTGATTATCTTTATTTTTTGCTACTTAGTTTCAATGAGCGTTTCCATAATAAAATAAATATAAACTTCTAAACTTGAATTGATGTGAAAAACGGACTTGATATTTTATCTCATCAAGTTCGTAATCAAAGTGGTTTTACTGGTTGCTCTACTAATTTTTTTGAGCTTGTGATAATTCCATGTATTTTTTTGTGGAGTACAGAAGACAGATTCATTCCAAAAGCCATTGGTGGACCAGTACGTCAAAGAAGGCAAAGACAAAAAGGCACAGTTTGAAGCAATCTTCTCCAGACCTAACTGCAAAGTTAGGTGGTTCCTACGAAAGGATGTATGCTTCACAGTTCTGTAGTGTTGTGCCCTATATCAAACGGTCTCTTTCTCTCTGCAGGAATTATTCATCGGCAACAAGTATAAAATGATACAAAAGGAGGAAATGTATACACTTATAATTAATACCCCGAAAATGGATGACATGGGACGTTATACGTGCGAGATTAGCGGAATCAAATCCGAGGCTTTCCTAACCGTCGAAGGTACTGAGACGTTAACGTTGAGTCTAGTAGGAATAATATCAAACTTTCTTTTATGCAACAGAGGCTGACCCCGTATACACATTCTTGAGACAATTGAACAAGGCATACAATGGGTACGCAAATCGGGAGGTTGAAATGGAATGTACCGTCAGCAGTGGCCGGGCCCAGGTTACTTGGTACCGGGATGACAATCCACTCAAAGATGGGGATGAATATGACATTTCTAAGGACATGACAGGAAACTGTCGACTTATGATTAAGAAAGGCACTTTGAAGCACGGTGGAAAATACAGTTGTAGAATTGACAAGCAATCCGACGAAACGTCCACTCAACTGAAGATGGCAGAGTGGCCATTTAGATTTACCAAGCAATTGATGGGCATGCACGTCACCGAGAAGGATTATGTTTGCATGGACGTTGAGATAGACGAGGAGGACGGTGAAGTGACTTGGTTTAAAGATGGACAACCTCTCAAAGCAGATAAAAGGTTCACAGTTTTTCCAGTGGCAAGTAAAGTGTAAAATGTACATGGTCTAAGGTTTGTATAATTCTAGGGTGCAATTGGTGAAAGATGGGAGAAAGCGAAAACTCATTTTCAAGGAAGTCAAAATTACAGACGCTGGACAAATTTCTTGCAAAACAAATTCAGACGTAACGGAGGGAGAGCTGGTCGTAGAATGTTAGTTGAATCCACATCTTCGGGATTTAAATATTGAAATGCCATGTTTTTTCCTTAGACCGCAATGCGTTCAATAAGAAATTGAAAGACACCAACAGTTTGGAACGTGAAAGGGTCATTCTTGAAGTTGAGCTTCAAGATCAGACCGCGGCAGCAGAATGGACGCTTAATGGTCAGCCAATCCAAACTGACGAAAGGTACATCCTTTGTATGCTTTCACCACTTTTAGTTCTCCCCTTGAATATCTCTATTTTCTTTTGTAGGGTGGAAATAAAGAATTTGGGAGGTGGTAGACACCAACTCATTTTCAACAAGGCAGAAATAGGTGACTCTGGAGACATCATGTGTGCTTCTGGAAGGCTGACTTCTAGCTGCAAATTTACGGTTGGAAAAGGAGAAGAATCTCCTGTTATTAATATGGACTCAAGCAGGGTGGAAGGGCCAGTTACGAAACCATTAGTTTTCCATGTTCCATATACCGGTAAGTCTCATGATGACGCCCACTACACATATGCCAACATTCTCATTCATTTATGTCAACAGTTCAGGGAACACGACAGTCGCAAGTGGAGGGGAAATTGATACACAATGGAAAGGTCCTGTCCTTGAAGGAAGTGGAAGTCGTAGTATTAGAAGACCGTGTAGACTTCAAGTATAAGAAACCTTTAAGAGAGCTCAGTGGAAAGTTTACAGTCAAAGTCAGCAATTCGCAAGGCGAAGATACGAGAGAAATTACTATCAATTTCCAAGGTAAGTCAGCCCACCCGATATGACCTTGTCTAAAAGTTGTATTTTTGGACAGATGTACCGAATCCACCGTCCAGCATGGAAGTCAGCGACATTTTC
>JAQIWU010000954.1:0-20005 GCA_034696445.1 Isotomiella minor | reverse complement strand
CGGTTGCTTGGAAGGATGAGCAAGTGCCATGCCATACCAACACTTTTTATGATGAATTGTATCCTCAGCTTCGATACATTCACGTGGGTCCAGAGGAAGTAGGTAAAAATGAAGTTCCTTAAGCATACTTCTGACCTTAATTACAAAGTTATCGCACAAACAAAGACTGGCCTTAGGACATAATTAGATTGAGAGCTCTGCAAACATGATATATCAAACTCGTAGTAGGGCGCAATGTAGGTCATGTTACGTTACAAACTTCCTTAGGAAGGAGATAGGTAAACATTGTCCAATCCCAAGGCTTACCGAGGAACCACAAGGCTAAGATGAGATCTTCCCTACTTCCCTCTTCATTTTTAAAGAAATATTCCTAATCTTCCTTGTACATTTGGTGTGTCGATCCCTCCCTAATTATTATTGATACAGAGTCCAGCCAAAGTTGTCCGGTTGAAGGAAGGAATAGAAGAGGCTGCCTCACTGCCTGCGATAGGGTGAGATAAAGTCGTATGGGGTAAACGAGGCGGGGGATAATGGGCCACTTGACTGCCACTTCCAACACCAGACCACCTTCTTTCTATTCCAAACGAGGATAGCAGAATAGCACCTTGTCACTTGTTAACTGTCATTGCAATCGTCTGAACTTTTGACACACTACACTTCTCCACCCTATGCTTTCTTTTGAAAGGCCCATTTGAGGTAGCAAGAAGTGTGGTGAAAGTTACACACTTTTAGCTAGGGCAGTAACCCAACATCAACATCATTCCTTGGTACATTGTACCAAAATGTTTTCTTTCTCCCACTTCCTCTTGATAGACTTTCACCGTCAAAAGACCCATGAACCGTAGGTAGGTACTATGGACAAGATAAAGATGTACACCACAAGTGTGAAGAAGGAAACAACAATAAAACCAAGAGATGGCTATTATTCTCCATTCAATTCCCATTTTGTTGCTTATTTATGGAGTGGGTTTTGAACTATAAATTGCTTTGGTTGGTTGTCTTTTACTTTCTTCTGCAACAACCACAATGACAAGGATGGCTCTGAAACGATTTCATGAAAAGTTTCTGAAAATCCTACAGCAGGGGCAAAATAAGACTGAGTTCTATTTACGTAAGTTTTAAACCAACGCGTTTCAGAGGAATGGAAGTACAGCAATTCTGACAGGAGGCGTTTAGCGTTATACTTTTTCCATCATCAGACTCAACTTTAGCCATAGGAACAACAACTACCTACCTACTGTTTCAAAGTACAGTTGAGTTAACTTTTAAAAACTTTTAATGGATCGACTAACTAAATAAATTGAATTACGACTACAAAACTTGTTTCCACTCGCTCCTCCATCATCATAATCCTCATAAAGCACGCTACATCGCACTAACTAGCAGCTTTTATTTCAACTCATCTTTCTCAAAGTCACTCCAGTCAATTACAAGACCCTCCTCAAACAACCATGTAGGTAATTCTAGACTCTCATCTTGAATGTCTTTACCTTCAAAGCGGGAGAAAGTATAGTGCCATGAAGAAAATTACTAAAGGAAATGAGAAACAGGAAAACAAAGGAAGAATTTTGCAGCATTACGAAAATTAACGAGTTCTGCTATTTTAGTATGAAGATGTTTCAAATATTATACGATTCAGCGTCTAAGAGATTTTGAAAATGACGATGATACTTAGTTGCAAGAGTCAAATTTCTGCTTCAACTTTGAAAGGATTGACCACTTGCTGTGGGTTTTTGGCAGTGAATATAAACAGAATAGATGGAAAAGTTTGTTGGCCAGTGGGAAAGAAAAAGAAGGTACGTTATATAAGCCGTCATGAATAATTCTTGCACACCTCGAGAATGAAGACGTTCCATAGTTGTTTCACTTCCTTTTGATCTGAGATTCACTTCGAGTCTTCAAAAGTAAAAGTATTTGAAACTTTTACCACCAAACCCCTTCCTCCAAAGTGCAAGAAGAAAGACGAGGGAAAGAAAGGAGCGGATTTACATAACAAGCTTGGAAGAAGAAAAAAACTTGTGGTTATATATGACCAAATGTGGTGTTGTTTCTGCATGTGAATACATAGATATGAGGGAGGTGGGTGAGACAGATAAGATGCGATATATGTGCTGTGATGAAACTAAGTCAGTCGGTTGATCTGTATTGACACCTTAAAACCCTTAGCATTGACTTGCAAATTAAGAGTTGTCTTCCACCTACGAACCACACTTTTTCTTTTCGTTGCCACTCCTTCCCCTTTTCCTGTCTTTTCATCATCCCTCTTTCTTTTGTCTATTTGACAGGCAGGAAGGGAATTGCGAAGTTGAGAAAACAACAGTGTAGATACGAGTACTGTTATCTTTTCTTGTGTTCTATTATCCTGTTGTCTCTGCCCTTTTATCACCCCTTCAACATTTTCTGTTTAGAGCCAATTTTCCCTTTGAATGTATTCTGTTGGAGAAAGGAAGTCTTGTTTGTTTTGAGGAATTCAATACCGTGGAATTTGATAACTAAGATGTTTTCTTTTCATGTGGGATTTGTATACCATTTCATTTCAACAGGCTTCGATTTTTCCAATTGTCCCCATTACAATTTTTGCCTAATTGGCCTACATCCCCCCATTTTTTTTATCGATACCTAGTTTTAATTAATGTGTTGAAAGCCATGGTTACATGGCTTGAGTTGAGAGCGATGTCCAATTAATTAAAGCAAAAACCCACTCACTCCTGTCAATCTCGCCATAGGTTCCTGCCTGTGGATCATTTTATACACGATATAGTATTTGTATGAGCACATGTAGACAACCCCCTGTTGTTACAACTCTCCTAATAACATTTTTTCTCTTCCGTCTCCATCTCCACCACAGGCAGGAAGGGAAAGCAGTGTAAATTATACCCCACACATGGGTGCATCCAATCAATGGAATTGCTATCTTAATTTACTTTGACCGAAAGTACCGGACGGGCCTCATCAAAATGCGTGAAGCAACAACACTAACTAATGATTGCAGCAGGTGAGCAATTGAGCATGCATGCATGAATAACTGATCTGATAGTGATTGCAGAAGGAACTTACAAATCCGAGGCACAATCCGAGCCAAAGGAGGCATTATCGTCTATTAGGAGGATACAGAGTGTCCAAATGCGCAGGAAACAAAACGTTATAATCCCTGGATTTTGGGCTAACCAAGGTACACACCTGCTGCTGCTGGTGTAGCTGGAAAAATTACAACTGACCAAGTCCAAAAAGTTTCAGTATGACAAATAAAATTCCTCCAAACAAATTGTGTGAATTTTATCTATTAATGGATTGTTTTATCTCAATCTTAGTTTCACATTTGATGGGCATGACTGACAAGAACGGAGGTAGTTTAAACAATTCACGGTGAAAGTGCGTTATGCTACACCATGTAATGCGCTATTCTGCACTGTCTCACTCCACTTCTGACGGTTGGTTCATGGCAAGTATTTGCACGCCAAGAGAGCTACAGGATGACTGGGAAGGGAAAGCAGGAGTGCTTTCTATTTACCCCAGTTTTGGGACGCCAGCCAGACACCACTTTCATATCCCTGCATCTTGCATACAATCCCAACGTTGCAAACCAACAGACCGAATACACGGACTATTGCATTGAAAACTGGTCATTTGACCCTTAAACACTTTAAAACGCTAATTGACTTTAAAACTGGGCGATTTTGAGCTCTTTAAAGTCGACAAAGTTTCATTAAAATCGGTTGATTCAATGCAAAATTAAACTCTCACACAGGGATCTGAAGCAACGTTCACATTTTCTAGCTATCATAAGCACTTAACGGCTGATTCGTTTAGCAAAAGCGAATGCGTTCTTCCGCGACAATTGCATAGTAGACATTTTCATGTATTTCAAAGAAGAAGAAGAAGAACGAACATTTAATTATTTCGCCGGGTCGTGTTTTCATCTCCGCCCTTCCCATTTAGATAAGCAAAGTAGTGTCACTATCACAAAGACTCTCCTTCGTTCTTCCTTTCTCTCCCTTTTAATGTCCTTAGAGTGAGACAGATATGCACACTCCTGAGTCCTGACGCTCTCTTTCCTTACTTATCTCTGCTTGAAAAAGTCAAGTCACGAAATCATCTTTATTGAAATTCTGCATACATTGCTTCAAATTCCATATTGCTCCGACATGCACACAGCGTCACAGACAGCATCAACAAGCAAATGCAAAGGAAGCAGCAACAGAGGGAATAGTTTGACGAAGAAAGGGAATATTATTAAGTGAAAATATGCGAGAGACGAAGGACTCTTTCTTACCCTAGAGTAAAATGAAGAGAAAGTGAATAACATGGAATACTTTATCCTACTACTGCGTTGCAACTCCTCTTCATAAAAGGATAGTGGTGGTGATAAGTAAAAATCAGCTTTCACCGAGGATACCTAGATAGTTGAAGTCTCTCTTCTTTGTATACTAGATTACCTGGCTGGTACGTGACGACAAATTCTCCTTCACTCCTCCACATCATACCTACTCTAAAGAATCTTGTGAGGTGGTTTTAAAAGGATGGATGATAAGTGTGCCTTTCTCTCATACATATTTGTCCTCTCAAAGATTTCTGAAGATTGCAGGATAACTACAAAGTAAAAGTTGAGAAGCGAAGGAATACCTAGTGAAATATCAAGTTTTTGATAAAATGCAGTTCAAAGATAACTCAACTCAATCATTGAAGGATCTTCAAAAGGTCGTGAAGTTAATTACATTTCGACATTGATATTTGCTTTCTCCTTTGGTAATTACAATATGGTAGGGTCTAAAATTAGGTTTGGCTAACACTCTTCAAAGAAACACATAAAAATTAATATCATCCAGTCGACCAGTCAACTTCGTCGATTAGAAAATGCTCTTCGTATATGCTGTAAGTTTGAAGCCTGGCTTGGCGTTTGCATGTTGTGGATGGAAAATGCAGCCATTAAATTGTATGTCACGAAAGAGTTCAATGCGATCGAGGGGATAATAGAGCAGGGACAGGGACTAAGTTTATCTTTCTCTCTTGTGTATTGTACTGAATGCAGAGCAGAGGTGACAATGGTCGCGATAAGTGTGTGACACATCACATCACATTCGTACTTCACTTGTATGCCTCACGAACGACGATATACGAATAAGTGTCATGAGACGATTTCTAGTGAGGCTCTTTCCCTGAACATTCATTTTAAATGGAACTCAGAACATCGAGATGATGTTTCTTACCTTCATTTTGTAGTGCTCTCTCTCTTCTTCGACGACGTGTACATAATAAGGAAGAAATCGAAGGGGAAACGAACCGACAAATACCTTAGTTGCTTCACGTCGACACTTACGCATTTTTTCTTCATAATCTTACACACAATCACACATCATGTAACGTAAAATGGGTTCTACGTGTCTTGTCAACGGTTCTTTACAGGACAAGGCCGACATTTAACATGCGACTCCCATACCGTAGTGAAATCTGTCGTATTGTTAAGGAGAAGGCTGCTAAGAAAGAAAGTGAAAGCATAGTCGAGATCTTGAACCTTAGCCTCAGCTCTTTGATCCATAAGAATTGGATTCTACACGAGTGAGAGTGTCTAAGACTGCCTGTATACTTTCTCCAAATGTCAAACACATTGAAAAAATGAATGTGATCAGAGGGACGCCAATGGCCCATCCTGGAAGACCAATTAGATCGTTTTTACTTGACTCTTCCAGTCTTATAGACTTGAGAAAGGGGAGTCAGGAGGAAGGAGCGGAAAATGGAAATAACCAACAAAACGATGGAAACGGAAGAGGATAAAAGCCAATGAATTTTATTGCAATACTTTTGAACGAATGCAAATGAAATCGTCCTTTTATTGCACGGTGTAATAAAGGGGTGTGTTAGGTTCGAGTTCCAGATAATAAATAAAGGAAAAGGCACGGAAGTATTGAGGGCTTAGCATTTCACAACACCAGCAGACACTACCCTCACTTTTCCCGATAGCTGGAAAAGAGAGAAGAGAAAGCAAGCAAAATCTAACCCATTCCTCTGGTCATGAATAAAAGGGACCGAGGGTAGGGAGCTAATAAAAGCATATCCATCCACACTTGGTCCATCTGGATCCCAAGTTTGGGAATGTGCCAATTTCAACGACGAGAACAAAATACACTACAGTTCGTAGGCACAAGCATAACTGCAGTTGGTTTTGGTGAAAGCAAAAGAGTTGGATTTGGCCCGGCGTTGTTGATGATTCCAAAGATTGGTAATTGATAAGAAAATGCGTCCAATAAAAGGAAAATAATTGCTGCCAATTCCGACGTGGGAAATAGACCAGGAAATTAGTCTGCACTAATACCGTCTAAATGTGTACCCTTTGACCATGCTTGCTAACTTTACGCTTTCCTTTGTATTTGCGTTATTGTGTGGCCTGAGTGGTCACTAACGCTGAGTAAAATTTAAGTAATTGATTTTTCCGATCTCCTTCCAAACTGAGCAATTCAATTGAAGGTATGTCAGCCCAACCAAAAACAACTTTTCTACTAGAAATATTGGCAGTTGGAGCGACCTTAAAAGCAACAAAGTCTCTCTCATGGCTACGTACTCCTTAACTGTGACTATACTATTTTGAATTAAGGCAATTAAGTTGAAGTAAAAGGTCGTTTTTGGATAAAACAAATTGGGGAATTACGACAAACGACGTCGAAGTTCAAAAGTCAAGCACTATGATTGTTTTCAGAAGCAATAAAGTCTCGATTGTGGTGCCACTGTTGAGATCACCTAAAAAAGAAAAAAAGAGCAGCAAAGATCCTACAAAAAGAAAACTGTAAACGAGTGAGAAAATGTGCACTTATTGACTTCTTTCGATGTCGAGTCCATCTTTGACAATCATCCATCTTCCTTCGGTAGTTGTCCTGAAATTAATCGTTTCTTCCGCCTGTCACTCTTCAATTGACAAACTCCTACAGAAGCTCCCTTGCTGTCTTTTATTGGACTTGGAAACTTTTCTTGACTTTACCTTTTCCTTACTCGACTGCGTCTTTAATTGTTATCAGATGCGCTGGCTGGCCATCGCAAGCCTGGACAGAGATACAGTGTGTTTGCCATTGTCGGGCAGAAAATTGTCTGCAGTGAAAATCTAGCTATTATTTGAACTACAATAGAAAGCAATTTATACCATCAATTCTTCCCAGCTCAGCGTAAGCTCTATTTGACGAGGTGGTATTAAGAGTGTCGTATGGATGCTCTACTGGCTCGTGGTTTTCGATTGAAGTGAAAGTGAAAGTGGAGCTTGGTTCATTTTCTCCCATTTGTTCTCCTCTTCCTTTAAGACTCTCTATAATCTAAAGACTGGACGACTTCTTCACCATTCATTCTTCTCATTTTTGTTCCACAATTGAATGGGAGGGTTCAGGATGGCTTACTTAACATGATTCTTCTCAGCAGTTGACCCGAAACGAAATGACGTTCATTTATAATGGTCGTCTTGCTGACATCTCTTTTTCTAAAATTATTGTGTGACGTATTATATACCTTTTTTGGTCAATGGTCTTCGATATTTCTAAGCTAATTTACATTACCAGAAACAACGAATTTTGGCCCTTTACAGAGGTCTTGCAGAGGATTGAGGTCACATCCGTTAAAACTGCAAAAATAACAAAAGTTTTGGTTTCGCAATTCGTTTTATTTCAAGTCGAACGGTTTTAGAAATAAACACTGCAGCAAAAGAGTCGACAACTCGAGGTTTCATTTTATTCTGCCATTATTTCAAAACTTTTTTTATATGAAATTGGCAAAAGTTGTAACAGCTCAATCTTTTGTTACCTCTTTGGGAAATTCAGACCATCGTCAGAGTCGCAAAGTACGATTTAAGTTGTAAACGGAAAACAAAAAAGGTGCAAACTTTGCAAAACCTAACTCCCTTTTTAATCTAGAATGTTGCAGGGGCCAATAATAATATTTTAATACTATTATATTGAGTTGTAAACTACTGAGAGAATTTTCCTGAGTTTTACAAAAACAAAATTCTGCCATCTCAGCAAAATATTTTTGAACGTTAGCCTCTTTCTATTCCACAATCGAATTGACGAGATTAATCAGATAGTTGTACAACACAATGAATCTGTTTATTGTCAAACTGGTACTCTAATTTATGATTTTGGACAACCGAAATATCAAAATTAAACCCTTCCGGTAGAGCCGGGGAGGGTAATCTTCGTTCTTGTGACAATTCATTTGCTGAAGTTTAACGTTGCAAGATAAATGCAACTGCCGCTTGCACATTCTGAGCACTTTATTAATGGTTTATACTCGAAAGGTGTAATTTAAATTCTATCCCGAGCCTCAATACTGATCGATTCCATCTACCGTCTGATTGCAGAAATTTGTAAGGAAACAAGTGTCGGTTTTTGGGGTTTCCCTGCAGCGCTTTCTCCAATTTATCTTGTCATCTGAATTCTCCCCTTGTATAAAAGATATTCAAACTGCATCGGAACATTCTATGAGGAGAAAGAAGACTATGGCGAATGCGCTCTCACTGCTGTGCCTGTTTACGTTTACTTGGAATTACAATCGAAGAAAGGAAACTTTCACTAAAAGGAGAAGGAAGAGATAGTTTACATGCTGAATTAATAATGACGACTGAAATTGAGTTGATGTTGAAAAATATCCAAGGGTTAAAAACCTCGAAATGACAGACTTACAACAGTGCGTGTGGAGAAAGGAAAAGGAACTATACTCTGCCGAAGGCCGAAGATAGTATTGTAATCACAATGACTCCTTCTTCCAATCCTTCTCTCTGTAATCACAAACCTTATTGCTGCCAAGGGAATCATTTACTCTTAAATATACCTCAAATCCTGACCATTCTCCAAGTTTAAGCTGCTATGATATAATTGCCCCCTTCAATTGAAGCAGCCGGCTCAAAGGTAAAATGTCGAGGAGTGTTGGCTGCTGTGAGTAAGCTCCCCATAAGGTGCAGTTACAAACTTACGCCCATAATACATCGTTTCTACTTTCACCGAGATTTGCTTTATGCCACTGACAGCCGTAATGAAGATGCAGGTGACCCCACCACCATACGGAAGATGTACAAGTTTATAACTTTTGGGTAATTAAAATGATTTATAGAGATAAGAGCAGATGCACGCTTTCACAATCATAACTTTTATGCCCTTGGTATTCTCCAGTTTCGCTTTGCCGTCCATTGTGAAACAGCAGCACAAACATTTTTGGACCAACTCTCCGCCACATGAATAAATTCCCGATAATTTAATACTAATTTTCATTATTATCAAAACCAGATTTGGGTAACCGATGCCATTTTTCTGTCATAAAACTCATTCACTTGTCTAATAATAGTTTGGCAGAGCTTATATCTTCTGCTGCTGTTGGCTCTGATGCCAAAATAATTCCAGTCCCTCTAAAATATAGTCTCAGCGCTACCACTACCACCGAACATTCATTTCGTTCCGAAGTTATCTCTACCCCTTTGTCGATTTCTTTTCATGATAGATTGTCTTTGAAAAGCGGTGAAAGTCAATAGATGGAAGTAAAGAGATGCATAGAAACGTTCACTATACACTGACACAAAGGTTAACTTGTATGGAAAATCAAAGCAGAAAGAAGGGTTGAGGAGAAAGCAGACGCGATTGGAACCGAGGACGTCTGTCTGGTTCACAGCCAAGCATTCTCCGTTAATAATGTATTTATATATTCGTCGCAGACCAATTGAACATGCACAATGGGGTGATTACGTATGCAAAATTAACTCATCTATCCTGAATTTTACGAAAGGATTTAGAAACATCAATAATTTGCTCTATACGTCGTCCGCCCTTGCATTCACTTTCACTTCATGACTTTCTCTCTGCGCGAGTGGAGTTGCATAATAAAATCTCTTTCACTTTCTAACTCTACAATCACGCTTCAGAAACATTTTCGCTGCAAGCTTTCCCTTTTGAATTGTAGACACTATTATAACCTTTAAGCTTTAAAAATGTTGTGCTATGCCTTGAGGTTTTCTATGAAACCATTAACTGAAGCTAGAATTTAAATCAAAACTTCGTTCAAAGGATACCATCTAGAATCTGTGACAGGCATAGTGTTGGCTCCCCCAGATTATGGAGGGGGTGTCAGACTGCTCCGACTGGTTTCACCTTCTTTCAATAAAGAAGTGATAAATTGATGGTTTTGAAATCTTTTCTACTCCCCATCGCCTGGTTGGACAGAGGCCAATTTCCACCTTATTTTCAAGCCACTGGACTTCCTTATCAGCCACCTCCATAATCCCCCCACTTAACGATCATCTTCCCCAAACAGACTACGGACTCTTTTTGCTGCCAAATTCACAAAATGTGAATAGAGGAAATTTCGGTACAAGCAGTCCCTTATTTGGATGCCATTGTTGCAGGAAAATAATAGACCTCTCGGAAGGCTTCATAGGTACTGGTAGATAGAAGCTTTAAACCTTTTTGTCATTCAGTTTTTCCAAATCGGCTTGAGACTTTAATGAAGCTTAACTATACGGTTCAATATCATCATGTCTTTCCTTGTCGAAATTTTCCCTGCTTAAACCCATTCAACCACAACATCGGAAGCACTTATTCAGGAGGAACTGCTGAGAATAAACACTTCATGCAATCAAAATAAAATCCGGGGATAAAAGGAATTGAATTATGAAAGTGGATCAAAAAAGTAAAAGAAAGGACAGCATAATAAATAGAAATGATAAAGTCTTCTTGGTAGAGGAGAGAACAATCAAAGAATTTTACTGTTTTTTCACACTGATCCAGATTATACGACCTGACTTGTACCCACCCGAATAATAGGAGGACTAGTAGGACAAAGTGATTGAAAAAGTTTTTTATGACTAACTTGGCACGACTTGAGACCCCTTTTCTCCAGATTTAAAAGCGAGATGAATGAATGCATGTGTTCAGGGAGTACAAATAAATTGCTAAGTGAGACTTTTGCTAAAAGCAATCTACGTTCATCTTTTTTATTATGGCGGATAAAAGAGAAAACGATTTACTTGGATGACATGAACTAGAGAAAAGAGAGTGTAATGCAGTGGCATAATAAATTGTTGTGCTCCTTCCTCCTCCCTGTTTAAAAATTGAAGTGACTTCCAGGAAGAAAGAAAGAAGAGAAGCACCACCGAAATGAAAGTAGTGCAATGATTTGGAGAAAGTGTCAAAGAATGTAGTGGTGATAGTGATGTACTTAGGGAAGGAAATAGGGAGGTGAAAATGTGTTACAAAAGTGTCAACAGCTTGCTCTTCTATATACCTTCACCTCCAACCTTTCTCTAGGTTCTACCACATTACATTGTGCAAACTGCAGAGACACATTCTTTCCTGAATTCATCGTTTCCACTCAAATGAAATTGCTGTTAGCAAGGCAACCTTATTTTCGTTTTTTGAAGCCTACAAGTTAAGCCACCTTCTACATGCAACTTTCACCAACTTACGAAAGGGCAGTCATCTTTATTTCGTCTGCTCGCATTGTTTTGCAGTTCTCCTAGTGAACTTCTTAACTTTGTAAAAATCCGTATCTCTGCGATACTTTTGTGGCCAAAAGCGAGGAAATGTGCAGATCCGAACAGCAATAATAAAAATGAGAGATGGCTTTGTTTCCTTCCTCTGATTTATTTATGTGAAAAGTTTTTGTCTTTGGAATAGAGACGCTGCTTCGACAATGGTTCAGAAGAGACAACAGAAATGTGAGTGTCCAAACTATTGTAATGCACTAACGCTATTGTGATCATGAAGATAGCAATTTTATTCTATGATGATGGTCGACAGCATGTGCAGACTTAACCTAGAGAAGAGATGATGATAAGACGATACGCAGGGACGGCTATAGTAGTAAATTATTAGTGCAAAAAATGCGTGTGCTCATGCGAATGAAGGGATTGTTTTCTCAACGAAAATCTAATAAACGAGGTTGAGTCAATGAAATTATAGATAGAGGCAGTTCAATAATTCAGGCACGATGGAAATAATAGAGAGTAATTTAATTAATCGTTGTACGTATCGATTGCATCTATACAATCTAATTAAGTGTAAACACTAAAGCTTATAAGTTGTGCAATGACCAATGGGTGGTAAACATAACATGAGTAACATTGTATAGTAAGGGACGAGTCTTAGATATGCACGCCATTAATTGATTTATCAGGAAGGGTCCCGGCAGGATTGATTGGTCACTATGTTCACTGTGTGCATCCGCCATGAAATCTGTTTTCCCAGTATATTTGCTTTCCTATCAAAAATGGATCCTCAACTTTTGTACCTTTACCTTAAGTTAGCTCTGGAATGTTAAAATAAGGGGTAAAAAACCAACGTCGTTATGAGGTGCAGGACAGGAAACGCGTAAAATAAATTTGGATTACTTTTGACGGGAACTGCTATATTAAAGACCGGTGTGCTTTCACCTCCTGCCGTCTTCATCTACCAATGGGAACATCGTGGCGTGTTTGGAGCATTGTTCTTCTGTGGTTAACTTTTCCAGGTTGAAGGATTTTTGCAATTCGGTTTGGTTGGAACTCAAACCACAGGAGAATCTAACGCCAGACAGACCCATTGTCCCTTTCTCTTCTTGGAATGTTAGGTGGAATGAATGAATGGAGTGAAATGGATGGAGTCGAGTCGCTTCATCGTGGAAGCAATTGTTTTTAGCAATATTGCCAGGTTGGTGGCTTGACTTGGCAGTAGGAGAAAATATTCGTCGTACGAATGAGAGTTTTTGAGATTACCACATTACCCAAGCAGGAATTTTGTTGATGAGTTGAGCGAATGTCATACTTCCCTTGTTTATTATTCCCGTCTATAGCTTGCCTCAAGAACTTTGCATAGGAAAAAAGAGGTTCTTTTCCAGAAATTGAAATGAATTTTGCACATGTCCAAAACATCAAAATAATGAGTGAAAGTACATAAGCAAGCCATTTTTAGTAATAATGCAAGACATTTAATGGGTCATCAGGGAAATAATTTTTGACACGTGGCAGCTGTATTTTGCTGCAGAGTTAGAGAAGTTAGTCATGAAATAATATGAGGAAGTGGCAATGCCATGTCGTAACATAATATCACATCACATTGTAATTTTTAATATGTCGCATAGTCGCACAATGTTCTCTCCTCTTTTGGAGTGGAGCACTGCTTTGGGATTTGACGCCAAAGCTTGTTCCGTCTTCTCGTTCAATTTTCATTAGCTCCATTTGCTTTTCTTCTTGTTCTCCACCACCAGGTGAAACAGATGCTGGGGTATGGAGAAAGTTGTTCCACGGAAGAAGAGTACAAAAATAGCCAGCATAATATAAAGTAGACATGTACCGTTGTAGTTGAAAGTCCTTTGTCCCATTGCACCATTGTGATACAGCTCGGCGGGGTTTTCACCTGTGAAATTAAAAATAGCATTGCATTAAAATTACAAAGTACTGCGACAAGCTCTTTGTGATGCATTGCTGCTACTGAACTTGTTCACACAGAAAACTGAAGTGATGCATCATTCATCAGACAAAAGAAATCCTTTGAGGGAACTACAGAAAGTCTGCCGAATGTAATTTAAAAATAACATCCTGTTCCTTATTAAACTGGGCATTGCACTTAAACTTAATAGAATCAGTTCTGATGGGAATATAGAGCTCAGGGTCTTCATACCCTGCAACCAAATCTAATTATAATAGTTGAATTTTTTAAACAATTCGAGGTCGGGGATAATTATGTAAAAAGAGAAAGTTCTCTTTTGTCCCCCAACTGCAGTATGTAGATTTCTCTGCATCGAGGAGCCTGAGGAATAAAAAGCTTGGTGAAAGTGTCGAGCAAACGCATTTTTTCTTAGGGTGACTATTTAGCACATAGAAACTGTGATAAGCAAAGCAAAAAAATGGGATAAGCTTTGGTGAAATGAGAAATTTGACCGTCTTACCATTGTGGACATGGACGATGATTGATGCATTACGTTGTGGAGCTGAACACCAATAGGTCCCCATATCTTTGCGTGTAATTCTTGCCACATTTAAAACACTTTTGGCGTGGCCTCCATTCATATCTGTTTTTATGCTTACGCCACCTCGGCTGACATCTTGATTGAGCAGATCACTATTGCGATACCAACTTACGGATTTGGACTTTGAATTATTAACTGCAAAAAAAAAAGAAATTATCACAACAATGTCACATGTTGTACAGATGGTGTGTTAGGCTTGCCATATTTCACAGCACAACAAAGACTCACCTATGCAGATAAGTTGAAGAGTGGATCCTTCTTTATAATGAACGTCATTGATCCTTTCTCCTCTTGAGTTTAGTATAAACACATCCGGAGCTACATAACAAATTACGCAGCATCAAACAAAGGCTTTTGTCACAGATTTCGGCTTTGAGCTCCTACTTACCTTCAACGTTTAAGTGGACCTCTAGTACTTTAGGCGGGTGGGTAGATATTTGGCAAAGATAAACTCCAGAGTCCTCCCTTGAAGTATTTTTAATGAGCAGTCTCCAGTTATTTGGATACTTGAACTCGGACAGGAATCTGTGATCTGAGCTGTGATTCCTGATCCCCAACGTCAAAAGATCCAGCCGATCTGATTTACGCCGGACCCATGACACCTAAAAAAGAAATGGAGAAAGTGAAAGCGGTTTTACACGCACTTTTTTCTTCTTCAACTTTTCAGAGTGGTGAGAATAAAACTTTTGATTTATTTTGACTTCTATTTCCTCTCCATTCACTATCCTCACTGCAGCTGACGGTTGAAAACGATCCAAGGAAAAAGAGAGCTTCTTAAAAGGTTCAATTCGAATAAAAAATTAAGTGATGATATGACCAAAGCTGGAAGAAGAGTTGCCAACTAAAAATGGCAAGGGCTTCCCACAAACAGTCAGTATAGTTTTGGCCATTAAGTTCTAATCGTGGGGCTAATCACAAGAATGAGTGAGAACATGAATGAAGTGAAAGTGACTCCGTAGGAAACCTAAAGTCTTGAGCATTTCCACTTTCACCAGGATAGTAATATCATACAACACTCTGGGGATGTTCTCTCTGTTTTCAAACTTATTTAAGGGCAGACGTGGCGCAGCTTGAACTGTACACTTGTCACACAGGGAACATGCTGACTTCCTGTTTCTTCTGCAGCCAATAATCTTTAAACTAAATTATTCATTGCGCCCTCCCTGCCTACTTTGTACTTTCAGTCAACAACCTTTTAAGTTTTACAACGCTGCTCTTGACGATGTTTTCCTCACTTTCAGAGAAGGGAGAGCTTTAAAAGTATATACATAGCTACACGCTTTTGACTCACCAACTTGTCCTCGATCAGTCCAACTTTGCAGTCCAAGTACACATCCTTGCCTTCTCTTATTGTCAAGTTCACTGTGTTGTCCTCAAAATGTGGGCCCCATGGATGACTTGGGTGATGTCGGTGCCTAAAAAAGTATGCATTCATTCATCAGTGATGTCTTGAACGTCTGATATTATGTAATAGAAAAAGATTTCACCAGAACGCGTGTAATACTTCATTGTTGTTACATAAAATGCCAGTAGTTTAATACAAAATCCAAACGATACATAAATCATGAATAAAAATGCATGTCAAAGTAACAAACAAAAGGTCTTACTACATAAAATTTCGTGGTTTCAGACAAATTCATTTTTGCATTATGCATAGCAAACTTGTACCCGTTTTATGTCATTCCCATACTCTTCGTACGTATTCCGAGTCCATTCATGCCTTAAGTTCTGATTTTTTATACTTACACTCTTCTCGAGTTCTTTTATTATGCGTTTGACAATGGCAGTGAAAAAAGAATTGTGATGTTAGCTTTCTAAAAATTATTTTTAGAACTTCAATATTTCACATTAAGTTCACGCTAGTGAACCAGCCAGAAAAAGGTAAGAAGATTGATACATATTCATCTCGGTATTTCCGGTTCACCTCAATTTTGTACCTACCTACATAAGGCATTTCTATCAAGCTTTCAATTTTTTTATATTGTCGAAAAAGTTTCCATCAAAACTTTTGAACACACGTTCGTTCAAGATTCTCAACGTTGTTAACCAAAGTTTAGTTTACTCATACTTATTCATTCAGGAATGAAAATTTAAGTGGAGCTTAACTTTCCCTTTACTTTTTTATCTAGTCTCAATCTCGTATCACGTCACGTCTACTTTCCTTGCAATGACTCGCTTTGGTACCCACTTATCATTGAATTTTTTACGGATAAACTGATTTCGGTGACCAGGTCTTTGCATTTCTGCTTCCAACAGTGCAACGAAAAACATTACCTTTTCCAATTACAAAATGAGCTTAGGAAAAGTTGCATTTGGTTTTATAAAAAAGTGAAAGCAGGAGAGCTTAAAGGACGGTCAAAAGTACACCCGTCATTTAGTCTCCCTACTCCATTTTCTTCCTTAAACTTCCATCATTTTCCTCTGCCCTCCATTTCATTGTTCAACGCACTTGACTTTCCATTCTTACGATCATCTTGAGACTACTCTAGCTTTCTAAGCACGACCTAATGATTTCACGCGTCCACATCACGTCACATCACATTGCAAGGCACGGGATGGCGGCAGCAGATGTACCTGATCACTCACTACTACAATTTTACTGCAAAAATCTCAAACTTCTAGGTATTGTGTAGTCCTAGTCCTACAGGCAGCCAACCAAAACTAACTGCACGTTCAACCAAACCAACAATATCGGTGTGCATAAGGTTCCCCTTTTAAAAAAACCAAGTTATCTCTGGATCCGTAAAAGGAGAGAGAGAGGGAATGTCGTGTGATGGGATGAAATTATGTAATGGAGGGACAAACGGCAAGTACTTCACTTTTTTCGATTTGGTCGAAATGGGATGAGAAATTTTTCCCCCAAGTCCTCCTCACATCACATCCACTTTCACCTCGAAAACATCATCATATCTCTTAAAGTCCCTCAATTTCCATTATTACTGTCGTCCAACGCTCCACCAAAAAGTGTTCACCATCACGTCATTCCATTCCATCCAGTCAGTCCCATCATATCGCATCCTATTCTATCCATCGCTTCTTTGGAATTGGATTTGGCTGGATTCTCAACTGGGTCATGTCGTGTAGATATACGCAGAGAGGAAGTCATCCTCATCGTATTACAACCTCACTTAAGTACCACCAAAAGTCCCACGTATTTACTCGTACTAGTGAGGAGGGAAAGCAATAATAATAGTATATTGTATTGTATACATTGTCAGCTCTCAGGCAAGAGGGAACATATCATCGTTGTGTGGGCCGTGTGGTTGTACGGTTCAGCGAAATTTGGAATAAATGACATAAAAACCTACATTCCATGCTTTACAACCCAAGCATGTAATGAAACTATTCCTCTATCTGGTTTTTATAGTTTTCTTCTTCTTCGTCTTTAACTTTCTCCCTGACTGTTTTGCCCCTCCTGCGTGTATGCATACGGCACAAGAAGAACGCTCTTTTGCTTCTCCTATAGGAAGAATTTTAAGCGAACCTATTCTATGGCACTTATTTATTTTCTCTAAGCTTTTAGCCTGTTTGTTGGTCTGCTCCTTTCTTTGTTTGAAAAAGGAAAAATAAGAAGTCAAATCAGACAGACGTGTTATGTTACGCTTATACTTCTTACAACAGGAAGTACGTGTGTGTGATTCTAAGCAAGGGAGCTGAATGGATGAGAAAGAAGAAGCTGTAGGCAGCAGCAGCAGCAGCACGGTTACAAACAATCGTTCTCTCAACTGACTGACTACCTACTTGGCTACATACTTGTACCCTAGCTCTTGGTGGTTGTGAAATTATTTACTTTCTTCAAGAAAATATCTCAAGCTTAAGTTGCTCCTAAATTGCACGGTAACTCAACTCAAGTGGGAAGGCTTTTGGGTATCTTTTCCTTTAGATGCTGCCTTTTTCGACGGGGAAAAGAGAAAGGGGGGAAAAGGATGGCTCAACTAAATCTCTGTCAGAAAATTTGATGAACCAAACCATCCAACTTTCACTTTTCTTCCCTCTTCTCCGCTCCTCTACTATTTGATATTGTCATGTGAAACCAAGTGTGGAGAGCCTTCTTTCTAATTTTGAACAACGTAAAACTGCTATGCTAGGTTGTACTGCTATAACAACTTTGTGCTCTCTCTCCCTCTCAAGATTAATTCAATTCACTTGCTTTAGTTTCATCATCAAATTATCCTCCTTGTTTGACTTGGACAGTTACTAAAAATGTGCATTAGCTTAAATTGTTTGCACTGGAAGCCAAGTCAAGGCATCTACCTTCCCACTTAAGCTTTCTCCTTGGTACCTACCCACTCCACGATTCGAGTGGATAGATGGATGGGTTGGTGAAAGTTGACTTGCCTTGAGTGTATAAGTATTTGCTTGGACAAGGATTCAATCAATTAACGTAATGAAGGACAAACATTTAACAGGCTGACGTTTCCCTTCCACCACCATAACTGATCAAGCGTTTGTGCATGAAAATTTCACAACATCCACGACTTACCTTAAATTAGAATAATGAGCTTCATAAACGTGGGTCAGCACGGCGGCCATCTCTTTCTCCAAAGTAGCATCGTCTATAAGGGACATTGTCCGAGTCCCGGGGACCATTTCACCTTTACTTCGGACCATTTCAGCTGTAACATAGAACACCAGAAGTTCAAAAGTTACGTCAAATAAGTAAATGGGTTGTAAAGTTAGGCACATCCCTATGAGTAATTTCGATGACTTGAAATTGTACAAAAAGAGTAGGAAGTTAGGTGGATGAAGGAGGGGATGAAGCTTAGGCTAAATGGGGAAAGTTTTCATAGTCTGTTTTTGCAAACATGTAAAAGAAAGGGTGGAACCATAGTTTTCTAAATGAAAATATTCAAGGACCATTTATCAAACTCAGAATTATCTGCAGTAAACGTATTGTATTAGAAATGGGTTAAATGTAAATGAAATCTGAGGAAAAGTCAATTTCTCAATTTCACATTTCGATATTGTTCTGACAAAGCCATATGGCCCCTTCATAAGTGCCAGAACCTGACTATCAAGCAAGCATCCTTGAGTCTATCTTCTGCTTTTGGACCCAAGGTTTGCTGTTTGTTCGTATTGTTAGCGGGGGCACTGTGAGACATTGTTGAGACGAGACTCTCAGAAAAGAGGAGAGTCTCCAGAAGGGTTTTGGCTTCCAGAGAGAGAAGAAGGCTTTTGAGAGAAGAGAGATAAAAGAGAGGTGCATTGTCTTTGGTTCCTGTTCATTTTTTGGCTACGATGATAAATAAAACTCTGTGTGTCACCCCATTTTGCAGTGTTCGTGTTCATTGTTCTTTTTGCACATTTTTGCATAGCCCACGTCTAGAATGGTGTCAGAAGAAAAAGGGCTAAAAGTGCCCGTGTGTTGTGATAGAATTGACAAGTGCAAAAGTGGACATTTTTTAAAAAAGTGATTCGACTTGAATTTATCAAATTTAATAAAGGCACAACTTGAGAGAAAGCACAACCCAAAACCAACATGTAGTTGCGTTGCGTTAGCTTCTCTCGGTTGTCGTCAGTTTGTTTTTGTCATTTAAGTTTTATCGTAGATAACTTGTGAGAGTAAAGTGTTAAATTGCATCCGTATTTTTGTAGTCATTCTTTGCTAGTTTTTAAATTAAAATTGTGGTGAAGACTTTTGTTTTAATTTGTGCTAAAAAGCTTAATAGAATTGATTTTTTTAAAAAGCAAATCAATGTGAAAGAAAAACGATTTGTGCAGAAAAACAAAGCCATAAAAATCCCGTTAGAAAAAGGACGCTTTGCAAGTGAAAGAGTGGACTTGAGCTTCTGCATATAGCTCGTCGTGCTAAGCTAAAGTGGTTGTGGAAAGCCGAGAAACTGAGAAGCATGCTTCACAAAACGGTTCATGAAGGAACCCTTCCCATCATCCCCGTGTTGAGCCGTTTCCCTTCCCTGAAGAAGAAGAGGATCACTTCCCCTTCCATCCATCAATACAATCCAGGATTCCCATTGATTTAACCCACATAATCGAGATTTGATAATTGTATATGGATTTAACCCAAGCAAGTACAGCGCCGGTT
>JAQIWU010000953.1:0-20011 GCA_034696445.1 Isotomiella minor | reverse complement strand
AAGGCTTGTCATGTCGTTGTGGTACCGCGTGGTCCCACTTTTTGGTAGCGCCTGTTTTAGACGATATAGGATGGGTTGGGTGCTCAGAAGAGCGTTAAACTCTAAGTATCATTTTGGTTTACGATGTTGGAGGTCATTAAGCGACCCTTTTGTACAGTTCTTGAGTAGTTGAGCCCTCCACTCTGCTCCTGGTCTTGTAAAGGGAGAAAATACTTTCTTCTTCTCTTTTTAGCAAAAGAGAAGGAAGGAAGGGAGTGAATGGAAGTGAAGTTGCTCCCGGGTTGAGCATCAGCATATCAGCCTCCGAATTCCAGGCTTTAAATTATGCTCTTCAGTTCAGATTTTATGGACTCTGAATATATTTCTCGTCCTTTCATTCCAACCCCAGAAGAGAAACCAACCAACTGAAGCCATGGTGTAGAAGAGGAGAGAGTGTGGCCTGTAGCCTTTCTAAATGAAGACTGTAATGTAATGCAAGTTGGTCTCTCTCTCTCTATTCTTAGCCTACTACAAAGTGCACTTTGTAGGCAGCAGAGGATATTTCCATGTAATCAAATCCAAGTTGATACTTTGATGTCTGCACATTTCCCCTTCCGCTTTCTCCTCTCTACACACTATCTCCTTTGTGTCAAGTGTTGTGACGGAGATAGGAGTGGCAGTCTAAGTTGTAAATTCTAACAGCTTTCTCTTTTATTAGCATAATAAGCAATGAGTACTCGTAGTAGTGTGTATGATACCCGGGTTGGGTTGTGTGTGTTTGAAATGAGTTGATGTTGCTTATATGGCGGAAATTAAATTAAAACTGATTGTAGGTATCAAAGAAGGAATGCTACTTCCTTCATCTGTCCAAAGCCTAAGTGCGTTAATTGACATGATTACTAGCTCTCCTTCTAACTGACGTTGCAAATGCATTTGCCTCCATTAGCGAGCCTAAAAAGGGTGATTAGATAGAAAACTGCATACCAAGTCTGATTGCGAGAGGTCAACAACAACAAACAATGCAACGCCATACATGTTCACAAACAATTGAATTTTGTAGTGCTGCTACCTAGTCAATTGTAAAATATCGCCCTGAAAGAGGAAATGATGATAGGGAAAATAGAAAATGATGACGGTTTTGTGGTCAATGAGGCATAACATTATATTGTGATTTCATTATCGGTATCTCATTTCATTGGAAAGTATAAAAGTAAAGTGCCCTGGTTCATGCGTATAGAGAGCAGATTTAAAGAGAGAGAAAAGAACTGGTTTAGGCTTTTTTTAGGTTAAAGAAGTGCTAGACGATGATCTGGCTCGTAAATAAGACTCATAAAGGGCCAAATCTTTTAAAACACAGAGAAGAGAGAGGAGAAAGCCAAAGGAGGTGGAGTAATAGTACTTCGAAATTTAAAGGCTATGGTGGTGGTCGTCTCGCAGGTATTCTCATTCTCTCATAGAGCACTACTACAAGATGTTCTTTAGCTCGTAAATATTGCCTCAGTGAAGTCGTTTGGGAATTGCACATCACATAAGATCCAACTTAACAACGTCGATCCCATCTCATCTCGTTTTCTTGAAGAAAAACATTTGGCTTCACTCTCCTCATCGTTTTATTATGGACATAATGGAGTAAAGAAGAAGAGAGAGGATGGGGAAGAAGAAGTAACTCTTTTCTTGTTTAAATGATACTTCACACATTGCACACAAACACACACACTTGACTTCGTGGTGCGATTGTGTATTTTACTTTCCGTCGTCAACCTGCAACAAACTTAACTTGCTTGGATTTCCTTATAAATATTTAATCTTCCCTTCTCCTTTACCTTATATTACACTATTTCCTCTTTTGGGCAGGGAAGAAAGAAGAGATGTTTTCCTTTGGAATGTGAATGTAATGCAATGTTTGTTTTTGATGTTTCCGACAAAATGCAAAAGCTTCAAGCGGAAGGGGTTTGTTTTAGGAAGAAATTGATTTTGATGTGAAACAAGAGATACCTTTCCTTACCTTCCTTTGTTTTCTGCCATGCAAATCTAAAAGCAAAGCAAAGAGGGGGATTAATTCAATTCAGTAATGGCAAAATCTCCCTCCTCTTGCAGAATCTCTGTAAATATTTAAATGCGGAATTAGATGCAAATTGCAAACGGTTTATTGCGTATCATGAACAAACCAAGAACGGGTCCATCCCGTCATCATGCATATTTATCCACCTACAACAAACAAGCAGATTGTGAGAGGTTGTGTAAGAAGAAGTAAATGTACTTTACTGCTACTAAGCTTAGGAGAGTAACAAATAGGCATTAGAAATAATTTATAATAGGAAATAAGGATTAGGATTACAATGGAATAGAGAAGATCTCTTTTCTCTACTTTATTCCAGGTCAGAGGCAGCAGAGAAGGAACGATGACTGTTGCTTCTTCGCTTCCGGTGATGCTCGTCTCTGTTTTAAAAGATTTTAAATAATAAATGAAGTTGCTTTCAAAAAACCTTAAGCGAAATAGCAGACATTCACATTGTTCCAGAAGTTCCTTTTTAGTAGAGAGAGAGTAACTCTGAAAGAGAACGGGTTCGGAATATTCATTCCCTCCCCATGGATTAAAAAAACCTTGCCTTCTATGTCCTTGTCTGACTTTTTAAAGAAAAATGAACGCTGCTGGCTTGGCATTGTTTTCGTAGTAACGATGATGATGATGTTGTTGAGGTTAAAAGTAAATGCTGATGATGGTTGGTGGTGGGTGCGCATGGAAACATTAAATTTTGGTAATGACAGTTGAATATTTATTTTTTGTACTTTTTTCTTCCTTTCTTTAGGAGACAGGGACAGGGTGCATATTTCATTTCTCACGTCGCAAGACAGAAGGGAAGTGTGTGTGTGTGTCGTCTGGTATCTTGCATTTTTTATAAACTCTCCCCCAAACATGGAAAAGAAGAATCTTCTTTTCTCTACAGTGGTTGTGATGATAAGCTTTTTAAATTCTTCTCGGCACTGATCTTTTTCCCTCATAATTCATAACCAAAGTGACAACGGTAGAGTCAGACAGAACCCACCTCGCAAAGAAATTATGGGTTTGCTTTTTTTCCTTCAACAACGCCGGCTAAAAGTTGTTAAAATTGAAATGCCGGATAGGGAAAATGATGCCCATTTTAGGTGGACTATGCCTCACGGTCAAATTAACAATATGCATTCCATTTCCTCCTCGTCGATTGTGTGATTAATATTCAAGCACTAAATTAAATTATCCTTGCTTCTTTTTGTAATTACAGATCATTCTGAAGGATGAGGAGCGTGGGGAAGCTGAGCTAAGGGCGAAACGGCTGTTGAATTGTGAAAAGAGGAAGAATTACAAATTCGACATTGCAGCCGTCTCGTGTCATGGAGACACATCCGACAAGTAAGTCTCTGACGTGATGGATTCAAATGCCCTGATATTTTAGAACGAAAGTGTATAATAAATTTGAAGGGATGAAGACCCTCCGTCCTATGCTTTCTCCGAAGTGAGGAAGTTAGATTTCCATCGACATTTCCATTTCATTCAGGCTAGAGCTTTCTTTTCTCAGGAAACAGGATAGGTACCTGGAAGAAAAAGAAGGGTAAAGGTGAAAGGCATATAGTTTGTGGTGTAATGTAGCAGTAGGAAGTAGATGATTAGAATCGTGGGAATGGAAAAGAAGGCAATATGTCCTTGTCAAAGACAAAAACGGCATCGAGAAGAAGAAATCTAGCAGCAAGGCGAGAAATTCAAATTTACCAAATGGAGAAAGTTTTATTTCCAAGGCTGTCAGTCAGGGAGAAAGCTACTTATTCAACAGGCTGAAACTAGAGAAACATTTCATACATTTCGAGGAATAAGTAATTCACCCCCCTATATGAATTCTATTGACATGGTGGGAGAAGGCTTTTAAGATTTCTTTTTTTCCATTAGGACGATTGTGCGTGGATATTTTAACAGACACTGAAGAATGGCCAAGTCGTTTTTCTCTGTTAAGAATGTGTATTTTGCTAAAAATTTACCTGGTAAACCTGAGCAAATAAAACAGTCAGTGTCAGGCATTGCTGTCTGTCATTTGCAGCTTTATAATACTGTCTTAAAATCGGAATTGAATTTCCCTTCCCGCATCTTATCTCCTGGTTATCTGTCAGAAGATAAAAAGTTGCGGCAAAGTTTCCTGCTTACAACTTTGTTAAAATATAGAGGTAGGTATCTTAGGTAGTTGTAATGCAGGGATGCACCAGTCATCATACATGAACGGAATTTTAAGACATGAAAGCAATAAGAAAGAGAAGACAGTAGAGAAAGTAGAAAGCGCTTTCCCATTCCAAGAAGCACGAATTTGTTGAAGACGTCAGTTCATAGTGGTGGTGGTAGAAGATGGGCTTTTGTGCAAAGAATTTATTTAAGTTACACAAGAAGATAAGGCATGAATAGATTATCCTACTTCCGTTCTCTCTCCTCCTGCTTCTCGGTTTGATTTGGTTTGCCAAACCAGCTTTCTTTAACTTTCTCTCTCTCTCACTTGACCAAGTGAAAGCACCACACCAACCAACCCCCTCTGATCTTGTCATTCCTTCCCCGTTTTCCACGTGCTCCCCTGCAATATTTTTTCTATCTTCTCATCCTCAAGGGTTCGTCCATCCAAGCTGTTCATTTCTTAAGGTTCTTCTGTGGGTAGAAGATAAAAGGGTGGTGTGGTGGTAGGGTTGATGGATGTCCATTTCCCTCTGCTTTTATAGAATTTGGATTGGAGGATTTATTTGAGAAAGTCATGCAGGACTGAGGGAAGAGAAAGCACTCCATTGAATTCGAATTTAAGTGTAACCATCATCATCTCATCTCATCTTCCTTTCATAGAGACTTTATCCTACTACAACGTTCAAATTTATTAGACGGTTGCCAACACAATCCGCCTCCTAGTCCTGGATGGAATTGGAAAAGAAGGATAATCTATTTGGATATAGGATAGGGGGATATATATGACTATGACTGACTGTGTAAATGCATTTTGCGGATTACTGACAACCGGTTTAACTCAGCCATCATCACTTTCTCTTTTCCCCAACCCCCATTTTTGACATCTTTTTCATCAAATATAAGTGAATTATAATCCTTTTCTCCTTCCTTCCCAGTGCCACTGTTCATATCACAGTCGTGGATGTGAACGAGTACGCCCCAACCTTCTTGGAGCCATCCTACGTGAAGCAAGTGGATGAGGGACGACTGTATGACCTCATCATTCGAGTTGAGGCCACGGATCGTGACTGTACGGCTAAATTTGGAGACATTTGCAAGTATGAAATCCTTACGACGGACCAGCCCTTCATCATTGATAACGATGGTAAGTTTTTTCTCTGAGTTCATTTGCACTAGGTGAAAGTCAAAAGAATGAATGAAACAATGCGGAGGAGGAAGGCGACGTCGCTTATTCAGGGTTATTTTTATGAACAAAGCCTTTTTCCAGGCGAGGACTCTTCCACCTTTTAAAAGACTTCTTCATGGCCCCATTCATTCATTCATTCCCTTTTTCTTTTTGTGGGAAAAAGAGAGGGCATAATGGAAGAAACGTCGGATAATTGTCCCACTATGGTTTCATTTCCTGCCTTAATGGCGATTGTCGTCGTCGTCGTTCTGGTTAGTGGTGGAGAATGTGAGCGAGTCCCGGTTATTTGTCCAGGAAGGAAACATTCACAAAATTCTCAAAGTATAAATGCTTTCTCTCTCGCCTTTTTCACCACCACCATAATTTTCTCCTCCCTCCGAGCTGAAGCTGAGAGGTGACACTTCATGCTGCCAATCTCAATCCTAATCTAAATCCACACACACACAAGGCCACGTCGAGGCTTTATAATAATAAAAGCTTTTAGAAACTTCATCATTTTAGCTCTGCAGGGCGATGATGATGATCATAAGAGAAGATTAAATGAAATGTCATTCATTTTCCCTGACGTGTAATCATCAGCTCTTCATTTCATACCTGTTTATCTTTTGCAGGAGTCATCCGCAACACTGAACCTTTGGACTATGACAAGAGCCACAATCACATCCTCTCAGTCGTGGCGTATGATTGCGGGATGAAGAGGTCTGTCCCTGTCATGGTCACAATTAAGGTGTCCCGAGTCTGCAAATTGGGATGGAAAGGTAAGAGTTTATATAAGCAGCTTTAACAACTCTCAAGGATCTTGCCAAATATTGGCCAAGTACAAACACGTGTTGCAATCCTCAACTTTTAATGGACTGTTAAAAGCAGATATTGCCAAATCTCAGTGTCTCTGTCGTAACTTCGTTTTACCTTATATAAGGTCGTTTTACGATACGATTTTATTTTGGTGGACGGAACGGAACGGAAGGAAAATGGCCTTGGCATTTAGGCCAACTTATCTGGAGGTGTTTTCATAGAAGCAGTTTTATAGTGCTTCAGCATGCCTTTAGTTCAGCATTTCCGTGTGCTTTATGAGTTCCACTACACTTGTCAATAGATTTGCCGCTTGACTTCCCCCCTTGATTACTCTCGTTTCATCAATGAACTATTTTACCAATTTCTTGTTTGTCATGTGATGTGCAAAATATTTGCATTCCCTTAGTAATTATTTATGAGGAGAGGAATGGGCTGCCATTTTTTGGAAGATGGAGGCAGTAATTGGTTTTGTGTGAAAGAAAGTTTCTTTCACATCACATCATCATACTTTCTTTGGGCTATGTACCGTTATTTGTTGGCCGTTGCCTTGGCCTGGAGAGAGATTCGTCTGTCGAGGATTTAATAGACCATTTAGTCCATGGCTTGTATAGTCGTTAATTGCACTCGGTCCTCGCTTTCGTTCTTTGTTGTTTTGCCCCTTGTTTGTTGGTTATTAACTGCATTGTTTTATTTTAACGGGCAATGAATGAATGGCGGCGAGGGAGTGAAACAATGGGGACAAAGTCGGAGAGAAAGCATCAAGGAAAAGATGATGATGATGACATTACACATTACATTACGTTTATGTTTTAAAAGAGAGGAGATGGAAGGCTAATTACGTCAAAAGCAACAAAGTCACATTACAAATTATACAACTTCACTCATTTGCCACAAACCTTAGTCTCCTTTCTTCTTTCTTTTTGGGTGGTGAAAGTGGAAAGAAGAAAAGTCTCATTTTCCAACGAACAAGAGGAACAGCAGAACATGAGGCTTTTCCGCTTAATGTAATTTTTTTGGGACAGTTTTTATGTCATGTTGTATGCGAAGGACCCGAGGGAAAATGGAGTTTCCTTGCTTCGTTGCATGCAGTGTGTCTTTGTTACAAAGCTTTGTATTGTTTCCTCGTTTTTGAAGGAGAGACGTTCCCTGCGTCAAAAGAATGATAAAAGGAAAAAAGCTCTCGAGTTCTAATTATGTGTAGGTACCTTTCTTAACAAGAAGTCATAATGAAATGAATTTTTTTTGCAATTAGGCAACGTCTTTGTAAGTGAACCTTATTAAGTTAGAGAAGGAAATTGAGTTGCCGAACAAATATTTGATCTTTAGAGACTTCACTTTTGTAATTGTATAGCTCAATAACTTTGACAGCAAAATGAAATTTATGTTCACAAAATTCCGTTATCGTTATGGTATTTTGCATTCTCGTTTACGAAGTAATTAATTGCGAAATTGGCTGATTATTACTAAAAACTTCTTCAGAGTTTCGTCTAAGTCTACAAAGTTTGAGTCGATTGAGTGATTTCATTCACTTAGGATTTTTATGAAGTAATTAAAGTCGGAGATGAAAACATAGATTCCGGGAACTTACTTCTCTTACCCGAGTTCAGTTTTAAGGAAGAAGGCATTAAAAAGGGATCAGGAGGAACGAAAGAAAGTTGAGCCTGTCGAAGAAACTTCATCATCATCGTTTCTTAATGATGGTAGTCCTGAAAGTTCAGAGAAAGTGGGAGCTTTGGGTTCATGGCATTTGTAACTGTTTTTTTTCGATAATCATTTTTTTCTATTTCCTTTTGTGTCTGTCTAGTTAAAATTTAGTGTTTGAGATGTTTTTAAAAAAAGAAAGTACTTAAAACTTTTTAAATTAGCTCCTCCATGTGGTTAAATTTGGCATGAGAGAAAATGCAAATTCATTCAATTAATGCCATCCTTGCTCTTCCTTTTCTGGCTCATTTGTTGGAGAAATAAAAACCCACTCACAATCAGTTTCCTTCTGCCTGAACGAAACGAATGGGACAATAGTTATTATTATTATTATTATTATTGTTGTTGTGTTGGGAAGAAAGTTTTGGAGAGAAAGTTAAGTTGCTTATTGTGCATTTGTATAAAATATAAAAGACGAAGTTTCGAGACGAATGTTTGTTGGGCTGCTGTTTTCTTTATGCTCAAATGATCATTTCTCTCAAAACAACATTAGGCAGTTAGACATGGAAAGTTCATAGGTGGTGTTAGACTATGAAAATGAATCCTGGAAGTTTTGAGAGTTTCATTCAATGCCCTTTCACCTTTTAGGAAAAGTTCGTATAATTACAAGTTACCTTTTGTGCACATCAGTATACTATTCTTACCAAGGGTAATGACTGCTGATTATAAATATGGATTCTAATTAGACATTTGCTAATTAATTTCTGTAGTGTAATGGCCTTCAGGTTAGTGACTTGGTACGGGGAGAGAAAATTAATTAGAAATCAAATAAATGCTATGGAAGTTTAAGTTATATGCGTCTTTCTTGTGGCTTTTTACTGTCGAAAACATCAGTTCACGACCTGTGGGGTACACAGAGAAAGTTTATTATAATTATGTTATCTAGGAAGTAAAGATGAAAAGAATTGGAATGGACATAAATGGGTTTTGGTTGAGCTTATATAGCTTTTTATCTGGTCTTCTTTTCCTGTGTGATTCCACGAATTATGGGATTGGCACTTACTTTCTCTCACATGAGTGGCAGATATGTGTAGGGAAGAATAATCCATCCACATCCACTCATCCCTTACAATTATTTTCCCCCTTTTCGATTTTATTTTCCTAAAAACAAAAAGCTTAGGTATAGTCCTGCAACTTTCACCTCTACACCCAAAAAGCTCATCAAAAGGATTAGAGAGAGGGGGGAAGTTTCTAGATAAGAATTGATTATAAAACAAATTGATATTGAAACCACGAAAGAAAGAAAGAGAAGCTAGAGAGAGAGAAGCAAAAAGTAATTGGCATGGAGAAAGCTTTGACTGATTGAATTTCTCCACCATATAAAAGCAGAGCACTGGCTGCTAAAGCAAAGTGCAGAGGTAAAGCAAATTTGCAAAAATAAGCTTTAAGTACCTCTCTTCTGTAGAGAGTCAGTGTGTATAGGAAGGAAGAGGAAGAGAGAGAGGGAGAGATGGATGGATGGGATGGGTAGATAAACCTTACAATTGCCAAGTTAAATTTTCTACAAACTGTGAGAGTCAAACCAGAGATGGAGATGGGCAGAACAGAAGAGGGGGATGAGCATAGAGAGAAAGCATAGCGTTTTTCTTACTTTCTCCACCATACTTCATCCTTCGTGGACGGTCCTGGATCGATTAGAATCCTGGCAGAGAAAGAGTGGGGAAGAAAATGGTGGAGAAAGTAGAGAAAGTGCAACCTCTCGCTTATTACTTACATGGGCATTCATACGTATGTATCTGCGTTTCAGAGAAAGCAAGGCACTACTGGTGAAAGTAGAGCGGCGTAGTAGTAAGTGGAATGGGTGATTTTCCCTTTGGCTTTCTATACTTTTAGTAGTTTAACTTGAACGCTTTCGCTTCGACTTTCTTTTCCTCATTTCATTTCTTTTTTTTGGCTTGAAGAAGTGAAGGAGCTCTCTTCTGGCTACTTGAATTTGAGTAGTCAATCCGCATCCTCAGCCAGGCACGCAATGGAAATTAGAACCCGCATTGAATATGAAGGAAGGAAGGAAGGAGAGGCCTAAGAGAAATGAATGTGTGTGTGTGTGTAGGTAGGATGATGATGATGATTATGACCTGTACTTACTTATAAACTTAAAGGAGAAGAGAGACTGTGAGAAATGAGGCTAATTTGTGGGGCAGAGAAAGTAAATGAAATGGTGGCAGTGGGTGAAATTAGCCTCGTCACTGTCTCGGTTTTAATTCACAGGCGTCCGTGTCCATGTTACGTTTACGTCCATTAGGAATTATGTGAGTCAGTGGTGTGGTAAGATGAATAGTCTTTCTTTTGAAGTAAGATGTTATATCTTTCTACTTTTTGAAATGATACTGTCAGGAGAAGGAGGATCGTCCTTTCCTTCTTGTTGTTAGTTAGTGTCAGTTGTCATACTCTTAATCTGCCCCAGCCTACGCATTAACACAGCAGGGAGAAGGAAGGCCTTCTTTTTTCTTCTTGGAAAAGAAAGAAAGAAGGTTTGATTCATGTAGTGCCTGAGTGGGAAATGGTGTAAGGCCAAAAGTGAAAGTTTATGCTCACAACTCGCCTTTCTTTGTGTACTTGCACTTCACACTTTTCCTTCTTTCTTTCAGAGTAAAAGTCTTGTATTCCATATTTCTTTATCACTCTCCTTCCATTCAGGAAGTGACAATGAAATATTTAAAAAGTGGAATTGCAGTGAAGGATATTTCTCACTTTAATTCGCCTCCCATCTGCTTGCAGATTTTTCACTTTCAAAAGACCCCGACTGTAGTAAAACTAAAATAAATGGAATGAAGTTGAGGAACGAACAAATATACCTATGGTATTTGTCCATTATGCCCTTTTCCATATCCTCATGACCCCATGTCGCGGACCCTTTATGTGTGTATGGGACTCCCTAGAGAAATGGAGAAAGTGGTCGGTCGGTCGCGGGCAGAAGCAGCAGCAACACCTGGTCCACATTTCCATTTCCATTTCCTTCGCCTTGCACAATTAGGTTGTATGGAGAGAAAGTTTTGGAGAAGTTGCCAAGTGAAGAGCGGAGTGGAGGGGCAAAAGGGATAAATTATTGTATCCAAAGTTTGACTATTAACTTTTCACTACGAGAGGGGCACATGTGTGTGTGTGTGTTTGTACCAATGTTTGGAAGGCTTATCCTTTACCTGGTCTAATGTAATATCCTCCTCCATAGAAGAAGATGACTTTCTTACTTTCTTTCTTTTTTATTCTTTTATAGGAATTCCTGAAAGGATTGACTACGCTCCTGGCTCCTCACGTCAAGAGCTCTTCCCCGAGGCAACCTTGGAACTCTGTGATGTCCCTTGTGGAATCAACACGATCGAGACCAAACTCTCCCTCTCCACAAACCATATTGGGAAGGGGTGTGACAGGGACACGTACGGGGTTCATTCCCAACGCAAACTTTGCGGTGAGTATAATTAAGGAGGAATGTCCTTTATTTTCTTGCAAAAAGAAAGACACAAAATAATAATAACAGAGCCAAGGCATTAGGGGCGGAGAAAGTATATAAAGTAATCCTACAATTTGCCGGAATGAAATGAGGGCGAAGGCAATGAAATAAAATAAATCGTGTTAATTAGCCGTGTGCATGAGGGAAATGGGTGTTATGTCTTATAGCGAGCCCCCATATTTCTCCTTTCCCCTCCTTCTTCTTTGGAGAAAGTTTAGTTGCCTAAGCTTGTATACGTTACTTACTTATCTACTTTCTCCTCCTGTCTTTTCTTATACGAAATAATTAATTACTCAAATTAACTTTGTGAGTTTACGTTTACCTAAACTTTAGGTATCATGGCGTCATCATTATTTTATTTTACTTTGAGAGAGAAAGGGTAATGGGGAAAATCCCTTTCTGCCAATTTATTATGTAAATTCAATTTCATGTATGAAAGTTTAAGCCCTCTTAGAGACTTGTTTCATTTTGTCTTTATCTCTTCCACCTGTCCGTGTAACTAATGACTATGTTACATAAAGCTTTCGTTGGATTATAATGTTTTTATGTGGTTTGCAGGTGCAAGTAGTGAAAGTGTAGACTTGTTGCCATCCCCAGGACTGGGAACGGAATGGACGAAAACCCTCCCGACGGACGAAGGCCACGAGAGTGACCCAATGTTTGAATTTGATGGCTCATCAACCGCAGTTGTTGTGCCCAGTGGCCTCGTGTCCCATTATCCTGGAGACAACTTCACCATCGCAACTTGGATGAAACATGCAGCACACCCAGACCAGGACAAGCATACGAAGGAACACGTCGTGTGTAATGCAGATGATCACAGTAAGTTCTAAAATGAAGAAAGTAATTGAAAACTTGGTTTGGATTATTGCGAAATGACGAGGGGAGAGAGAGAAAGTGTCTAATTGCAAATACTTAAGTGGAGAAAGTTAAGAGAGTCAATAGACCATAAGGCAGAAGAAGAGGCTGTAATGAATTACGTGACCCGAACTACGCTACCTACTACTCCTCGAATTCGAATTTTGAGAGGAAGATCTCTGCGCGAACAAAGTGGAGAAAGTCGAATTTTCTGATATCAACTTGTGTAACTACGGTGAAAGTAGGAAAGAGAGCAGAGAAAGGAGGAGGAAGGAATAATAAATAGTGAATAAGATTAGATAGAGAATGATACATGATGTGCTTAACTTAACGCCTAGTCTAGAACTGGAATGGAATAGAAGCCTTTCTCTCTCTAGATGGACCCTAATGTAAAATGTGTAGCATCGAAATCAAATGGCATTTCATTTCACTTCATTGTCATTTATTTCCTTGCATTTGGAGAGAGAAAAAGTCAGTTGAATTGCTGCTTCATTATCTGACCCATTTTCGTCATAAAAAGCATGCGTACGATATTATGTAAATGAGTCTGCTTCCGAAGGAAATGTGATGATGTGATTTATTCTATAAATTTCCTCTCTATAATTTGCAGAGATGAATCGCCATCATTTCGCTCTATTCGTGAGGAACTGCCGATTGATCTTATTACTCCGACGAGAGCATTCAGAAGGGGATTTGAACACTTTCCGACCTGCTGAGTGGAGATGGAAGATTCCTCAGGTTTGTATATAAAAAAAACTTTCTCTTTTTTTTACCTTGTCAAGGAACGATTGTGAGATGTGATACCTACCTTACCTTTCCTTGTCACAAGAAATGTTGTTGACTAACTCAGAATCCCTTTAGATTCTCTAGGAAGAATAGAGTTATTTGCCTCAGAGATCTGGAACTCTTATTTGAAAGGAATTAAAACTTTCCCTGCTTTCCTCAAGCTCATCTCATTTCATGCAGAATTATTATCTTTCCTCGTGGTGAAAGCAGGCTTGCATTGTCCTCCTCATTAGAACAGCGTGAACAAAGAGAGACTGAATCCTTGCCTTACGAAATGAAATGAGATTGGGTTCCCTTTGTTTTGTTTTGTTTTGCATTAGTTTTGTCAAATAGAAAAAGGATTTGGTTGGGATGATGAAAAGCACTCCCTTTTGTCCTGAGAGAGTACCTTGTGTACCTGTGACGTAAATGGCAACCCTGGAATGGAAACAAAGACGCGAGACGCAGTATGGAAAGAGAAAGTGGTGTGGAGCGATTTGCCTCTCTAAATACTCTCTAAAACTTGAGAGCAGATTTATTTGTTCTGGGGTTAATTTGAGCAAAGACCCTGACACTACAGAAGAGCAGTACATAATGCATAATATTTGCCGTGAGGATGAGAGGAGGATTGTGTGTGTGTAGAAGAAGGATAGTTAAGTTTAAGAGTGTGTAGGCTCATCTTATTTGATTTCATTTTATGGGGATGGTGTGGTAATAAAATGGGACTTTGGTCGAAAGTAAAAGATGAACAAGCCCTTACACATACACACGAGTTCCCTGCAACATTTTATTTGAGACGTTTGAGAGAGAGAGACGAGTTTGAGGATGGATGATGAGATGGATCGATGGGGTATTAAATGTTATGACCCCCCACTCACTCGTTGCCTTTGCCTGCTTTCTCTTCTCTCCTTTTCACATTCTTATTTACACAAAATACAAAGAGAGAGAGACCATTTATATGTTATGTTGTTATGTTTACTTCAATCACAAATCTGCAATCTTCTTCTCAAATAAAAAGGCCGTGTTTGCTTTAGAGAGGAAAGGGTGCTACCTACCTGGTTTAAGTACCTACTGTCTTCTTCTTCTCTTCTTCACAAAAGCAATCCCAGATTTTGCAAACTTTCACCAGCAAAAGATATTTGAATAACAACGCGTCGCTAGTCTGAAAAACAAGTTACATAAAACCAAATTAATTTGGCCCTGTTCTATTTATTTATTTGTCGTCGTCATGGGATCCCAGCCCATTCATACTAAATCATCATCCTCATCACTTTCTGGCTTTAATTGTTCCTGAAATTGAAGGAGAGGTCTATTCTTTTATGACTTGATTGGATGAGAGAGGTGAAAGTCGGAGGGATGATGATGAGCAGAGAGTAGGAAAATGAAAATGTTTTTAATCCTTTTCCTTGTCCTCGTCTGGAGAAGATAGGCCATCAATTTTATCAAACGAGACCAGACCATTCACCACAGCAAGCACACTGCAGTAAAATAATGGAAGTGAGCCATCATCATCATCCATCTCTCCTCAACTCTTCTCTCTGAAATGAAATGACATTACACTCTGTCCTCCAGTGAGACTGAGATAGAGAGGATTGTGTAGAAATTTAATGGGGTGTAGTAGGATGAGGGATGGCTTAATTATTTTGATCCAATTACGAAATGTCATCCTTTCACTTCAATGACACACCACCACCACTGCAATACTTAATCAATGGCACTTTTAAAGATAGAAGAACCAACTTTTTGCTATCTATGCCGATACACTATGGGACTAATATGCCAAAATTTAAAGCACGAAGGTGACATTTACGCAGAGAAAATGACTGTGGTTATCTCTCATAATGGTAGTCCCGTCATGCGTAATTTTGTGAGATTTGGATGTCAGGCTCTCGCTGTGAGTTGTAATTATTATATTTGTTCGTATCCCCATAATCATAGGTAATCATAGGATGAGAGAGACAGATTTAGATCACATTACACATTGCAGGATTTTCTATTTAAAGAAATGGAACTTTTTGAATGCAAAACGGAGGCCACTTTTTTTTGCCTTATCTTGAAAAGTGTGTAGGTAAATGTAAATTGCAATCACGGATGAATTGTTCACGACCAAAGTGAAAGCGACTTTCCCATCTCGATATCCATTCCATATCCATCACATCACTCTCTCTCCTTCCTATCGTCTTCATTTCCTTTCCTTCCCTTTCCGACTGAATTCGAATTGAATCAAACAAAGTAAAGTGGAGGGAGAAAGAAATGGAGAAATCTATTTTTCTTCGTCTTTCCTTTCCTTCTTCCTCTTTTTTTGTTCTTTCTTGTGTAGAGTTTTAATATCATGGAAAAAAGAAGTAGGCATGTTGTCTTTTATAGATTTATATTTTTTCCTTTTTTTCTTTCTTTGAGGATCTTTTACCCTTTTTACTTGTTTTAGAGGCAGAGAGAGAAAGTAAGTAAAGCTTGTGATGCAAGATAGCTTTAGCTCACGTCCAAATGCGAAATAAATCAATTTTTGTAATAATAATGAGACAGTTAGATAAGACCCTTTCCTTTTTTATGCCCTTTGTCTTTTCCGAGCAATTGATTACTTTACATCTCACAGTCTTTTCATTTTTATAACTTAGTCACGCATACTTTTATATTTCTTAGGTCTGTGATGACGATTGGCACCACTACGCCATTTCTGTGACATTCCCCGACGTCCAACTGTACATCGACGGTCAACCGCTTAAGCAGGACAAGAGTAATCCGGAGGTGATTGATGACTGGCCCCTTCATCCAGCCAAGGGGATAAATACCTCCCTGAGCATCGGGGCATGTTGGCAAGGCTCAGAGAACAAATTTAAACACCATTTCAGAGGCTATTTGGCGGGTCTCTCCCTCCTCTTGGGGAAAACGGAGGATCCCTCCGTTCTAAACTGCTTGCACAAGTGCAAGGAGAGTCTGGAGGTCCCTGGGATTGAGGTTGTGGAGCCTGGGATGCAACTCCTCACCAACACTGGTAACAAATATATTTAAGCGTCTTTTAAGTTGTCAAGTGACTGACTTTTGTGTTTGTTTAAAGACATGACCGAAATCACCGTGGAAGCTGACAATGCAACGGACATTGAAAATTTAGTGAGGAGGGTGAGTTACATCAATTCCAGGGAGTTCCCTACCCCTGGAAGACGCAATCTTCACTTGGCCACAAAAGTCATGTAAGCCACCATGATGTCTACCATAATGATTTACAGAAGTGTAATAATATATTTTTGTTTGTGTTTGTAGCTGTGAGAGTGGAAAGACGATCAAGATAATTCCGTCTGACTCCTTTGTGATGGTGTTGCCTCCACAGAAACCCACGATCGAGATAAACGGAACGAGCAATTTGCCTCGAGACTATGAGGATTTCCGTCTTGGAGTTCGAGTCTTCTCTGATGTCCGCATTACCATCTCCTCTGACCGCGATGACAATGAGGAATGGAGAAATGGTGAGTTATTTTAGCATTCTGAAATACATAAGAAGGGTAAAAAGTAAGGAGAATCTGTTTTCCTTTCTACCTGTCAAATCTATTTTCCCTGATACTTCCGTAGGGAATGAAGACGACTCGGGCTGAAGGTTTTTATTTCGCAAAAAATGCTTTTATTGAAGTGAATGTCGTGACGTTTATGGGTTTTGTTGACACATTCATACGGTTAAGTGCATCTGGGTTTCAGATTTCAGAGCGTTTCTTGACAATTTTTGGTTTGTTTTTAACCAAGTGTCACTTTTCCTCAGGTTTGGTTGACATGACATCCGTTACGACTTGACTACTGCTAATTTTAGCCAGAAAACGCCCCCATTTCTCCCTCATTGTCATTGTCAGGGTGCTGCTATGCAAACAATGAGGAAGACTCTTGGTCTTGTCACAATTTTTTGGCATTGAGATTAGGATTAAAGTCAAAAGTAAAGTGTCTTGGGTGGAGAGGTGAAAATCGTGCGGTTTTCTTCGCAGTTTTTCTAGAAAATCGTTAGTTAGTCGCCTCGTTGACGGGATGAGAAAACTTTTCAAAGTTTATTTATTTTTCTTTCGTTTCTTAAATCAGTTCAGTTGCGGAGCTTATACTTTTTTAATGCCAGTTCGTACCCAAGTTAGTTCCCTGGAGAAGCGAGGAGGAAAAGGTTTTTTTCAAGTTTGAAGGGTTTTTTCCTCTATATTTTCCTTTTCCACTGGAAAAGTTGGCACACTCTTGTTTCCTATCTCTCAAAGCCTTGACATGTTCATGCCACTATATGCCCAGATTTATTTCCTCCACGAACAGGTTGACAAGCTATTTTGGTCTAGACTGGCATAACTAACTATGAAGGACAGGTACATGGGAACGTGTGCTTCTTTCTCTACGCCTCCGCGAAAATAAATAGACCTTTTTAATGCTTCCGATGACGCAAAAGATGGATTTTTTTGTTGTAAAATAATGCCCGATTATATAACAGCACTCATTCAATTACAACCCAACACAACATGGATTTTGACTTTTGCAATATTCTTCCATGCGTTTTATTTCATTTTTCAGGGGAGCCGGTGTCAGTCATAGAGAGGAAGTTGGATGCCTGCACCGTGAGCGTCTACCCTCCATTGAATCCAGACCATGAAACCCTCGTCGTTCCAGAGAACATGTTGAGCCAGTTGGGAATTGTTGAAAAAATCACAAATGATGGAATTCTTTTGAGTGGAGCTGACATGATTTACAACTATGAACAGGTTAATCTTGTTAAAAAGCCTTTTAGGGGGAAAAAAGATGAAAAGTAGAACAGAAACAAGATTGAGATTTGTAGCTTCTCCATGCTCTTTTCACCAGATTTTTCACTTTCCTTCTCTCTGACGTCTCCCAAAATACTTACTTACATTTCTTTCTTATTCATGGTTTTTTTTAGGTCCTTCGTCAAATTCAGTACAGCAACAAGAAACCAGCATACTATTTGAACCGTGCGTTCAAATTAATTTGCTCGGAATTGAATGGACGTTTCACCTCCAACGAATACGTCCAGACGGTAAGTGTTTTAAAAAACCAAAACAGGAGGTATGCAAATAACGCATTTTTCTCAATTCCATAGTTGACCGTGATCCATCCCGACCTGAGCAAGAGCACTGAGGATCCGTACATGATGGCTGATGAACCTTCAATCCAAGACAATTCGGTGGCCGGGCCAGCACACGCACAGGTTGAACAACATCACATGGAAGCCAAGCCAGCGAGGATGATGAATGACGTGTACATCCCATCCTCCTTCATGGATGGGACTCAAAAGGTGGGAGCCACCCATGCAGTCACAGTCATAATCGTTGTGTGCGTGGGCTTCTTGCTCTTCATGATTGTTCTGGGCGTCATTCGAATCCGAGCTGCCCATCACCGATCCCAACAAGAGGACATTGCGGATACGGAAATGGCTTGGGATGATTCGGGACTCAACATTACAGTAAATCCGATGGAGGTAAGGAAGCAAAAAAGTCTTGAGTTGTTCAAACACATTAAAGGATTCTTTTCCGTATAGAACTTGAGTGGCCCAGGCAACGGTCCTGGAGGACAGGGAGCTGAGGAAGGGGACGAGAGCTGGGATGAGGAGGATGACGCATCTAGCTTCAGGGATGACGAGTCATCATCAGATGGGGAAGATGGGGATGAAATAAGATCTCGCCCAAAGAGAAACATCTCTACCCACCAACCCAAAGTCCATTCCACAACCAACCCCCTCGCCTCCCCTACCTCCAATACCCCCTCCACATCGGGTGCTAAGTCTGCCAAGGAGCAGCTCGAGTGGGACCACTCTTCAATGTAAAAAAAACAACAAGAAGAAGACCATCGATCTTCTACAACTCGTCCCACGTCTCGACCCACCAACCACCACCCACATAAACAATGACCCTTCATCCTTTACGTTTAACCAACCAAACCACACACAACTTTTAATACTGACGACGATGAATTATTCAGATACAACAAATAGTTTACCATCCATCATCAAGAGTTCAATTGATTTATTTTCCTTTTTGTAGAAGGTAAAGAAAGATAGCCCACAGTCATTATTTATCCAGAAGAAAAAGAGGTTAGCCTGTGTAAGAAAAGTGTTTGAAATCAAGTACTTGTGTCAGCAGAGAAAGCTGTCACTTATAAGCAGAACCGAAACCCATCCAATCCACTTGGAATTTTCAATATGTATAAATTCTAGAATTGTGTGTTTGTGGACTCGAAAGAAAAGTAGAAAAACTAAACTGTAAAGTAAAAAGTAGTAAAATGCGTAGGGATACAAAAAAATTAATGTAGGAAAGAATCAGTCCGGTTGAAGACAAACCATACAGCACTATCATTTCTGACGAATCGTAGTCTAGACAAACAATCATCACAGGACTCTTTTATTGAGAGGTCCTTTAACTTCGTCAGCTTAGTAAAGTGCAAAAGGCAATCTGTAGAGATGGTTTTTGTTGTTTTATGCATCTTTCATTCCATATAGCAATCACAAACAAATTAGCAGCGTTGCGCTAGAGAAGTACAATATAGTTTGCAGTGTGTGACTGACGTGAGACCTATACTTTAAAATTAATTAAGCTGTTAATTCGTATCTACTTAGTTATCTACCTACACGTAACGTACTTAGGATAAGTGCAGTATCCCAACAAAACCAAAACCGCATGTCCTCACGACACGTGTGTTTAGGTTTGTTTTTGGGAGAAAGCAAAACTCGGGCAGGAACAGAAGCAAGCAGTCGCGGTGACGACGCATTGGGGGTTGAGTATATATGGTCTCCCCACAAGGATTCCATATATCCATCCAGTTAATACCCTTTGTATCCACCGACTTATACATATACTATAACATTACATAAATATTTAGAAACAGAAAATCTCTTTATTTTATTGACGTATATAAATTTTACTAGTTACAACTTAGAAACACTTACCACTGTCCCTAAACTTACATGGAGTCTGCTATAGTTGTAAAAGCGAAGGGGTGCAGTAAACGTCCCTGGAGCACAAAAAGGCACATGGCCGGTGAAATTTGTAAATAGAATTAAAATATGATTGTGTCTAGGTTAAGAATGTGTCCAGATCACTTCAGTCTTGTAACCCTTAATACTTGT
>JAQIWU010000952.1:0-20024 GCA_034696445.1 Isotomiella minor | reverse complement strand
ATGAAAACAGCGATACTATAGTCAGGCCACAGTGAACAGTGAAGAAACCCAATAATGGATGAATAATCCATCAATACTAGCCATTTTTATCATTTTTTTAATCACTTTTATGTTTTTATCATTGCACTTTCATATTTGATTTGGATGTACCGATGTGGTAATGATGGTGGCAAAAGATAAACAGGCAGACTATGCTTGCCTTTCTGATAATTAATTATGATGGACATTGGCAACTGCATTTGGAGCTTTCACTCATTCATCATCATTATCACGAAACATGAAATTAAGAATAGAAAAATGTTTGATGTTGATGTAAAAACCGATTGATTATTATTCAAACCCATTATTGGGTCCTTCTTCTTGGCGTACAGTTCTTCCTTATCATGATGTGAAAACAAATGAACGTGTGATGCTGAATTAAATTAACGCAGATGTTTTCTTATCTATTGTCCTGATTCAAAAAGCCAAATCATGTCAGCAAACGGAATTAATTGTATGTAAGCAAAGCGATAACCGTATTCTTCTATGCGTTTGTCCAATTGAAAAAGAAAAGGTGTCGTTGGTCGTTCTTTACAATAGGAACGACAAATGCATTTTTATGTCCTAGGATTTTGCTTTCTCTTTATTTCACTACTCAAATGGAGGAGGGAGAAGCGCACTGAAAGTCTTTTCATAAATGCATTATTTCAGGTGAATCTTGATCTTATTTCTAGCCCACAATTATTATGGCCTGTAGAATTCAATTTGAGGAAGATTATTGGGGTTGAAATGATGGATAAAATCTATTAAGCAATGAAACCTGTACAGCACTGTTTTTCGCCATGAATGAGCGCTTTTTCTTGGACTGTTGGAATGAGACAGAGACATCCATTGATTTTTAAGATAGAAAATTATTCAAAATAACGACGTTCATCAAATTACCTTGTAGATTTTATTAAGTATTCAAATGAAATAAAATGAGTAGCATTTAATGCAACAAATTCCATTGAAGAAATACGGAAAGAGATCCCATCCCATCCTCCTGCCTGCACCACTCAATTTCCATGCCCAAATATAAAAAGAAGTATTTATCTACTTCTACATCATCACCACCACCACCACCAAGTAATTATCACAAAGCACTATCATCCTATAATTAAATTGGTTTTAAATGAGTATCACTCAAAGTAACAAACTTGAGAGGGATTGTGGTCTCCTTCACCTGGACCTTGGGGGCAAAATATTCTGAGCTTGAAGGACTTGGCGAGAGAAGACAAGGGGGACTGAAGCCTTTCTCTGATTGAGGGAGAAGCCAATCCATCTCCAAGTATCAAGGGGCCCCCACCACCACCACCATCATCATCAGACTCTGCTCTCGTTGGGGATTCTGTGACTTCTTCGATGCTTGGGGGAAGGTGAGGCTCCCGTCGCTCTTCCCTCCCATTCTGGCGTTGTCCTGGAGCGGCCATCATAAAGAAAGGGAAGGACTCCAGTATGTCGTACGTAGCAACTGTGGTCGTGTCTTCCACCAGTCGTGACTTCTTCCTCCGACTTCCTTCTTCTGAAGACGTTTCGTTTTCATCACTCAGCTCTTCCCAAGTAGTACTACTATCATCTAAGTTTTGAGATCGCCAGCCCCCTTTGCCGCCACCACCACCACCACCGCCAATTCCACCCCCTCCCCAGCCCCCGTTTCCTCCTCCACCGCCAATGCCTCCTCCTCCCCAACCTCCATTGCCTCCTCCACCGCCAATGCCTCCTCCTCCCCAACCTCCGTTGCCTCCTCCCCCACTATTTCCGCCGCCACCCCAACCTCCGCTTCCTCCTCCACCACCACCGCTTTTTCCAATCTTACCACCTCCGTACCCTCCAGAGCCAATGCCACCACCACCCCATCCACCACCTGGTCCTCCACCTCCGCCTCCGCCCCACCCTCCATTACCCCCACCTCCACCCCAACCTCCATTTCCTCCTCCTCCACCAGGTCCTCCGCCACCTCCCCATCCACCACTGGGTCCACCGCCAGAGCCTCCACCACCGCCCCATCCTCCTCCTCCACCACCTCCACCCCAGCCGCCATTACCTCCTCCTCCCCATCCTCCGCCAGGTCCACTGCCTCCGCCCCATCCTCCACTAGATCCTCCGCCACCTCCTACACCCACAGTATATTTATAAGAAGCTAATATTAGGTATTAGATATTACCTTTCTTTTCTGCCTTGTTTTGTGCCTTTTGCTTCTTCTTTTTGGCCTAAATTGTGGGAAATCGAATGTAATATTCCCTCTCTCTCAAACCTATTTGAAGTGTCTCATACCTTAGCTTTCGCCTTGTTGGCTTTTTTCTCGGACTTCCCCCCTCCTCCTCCTCCGCCTCCACCTACAAATACATGCGTGTTTTAGGACTGATCAAACGTGAATGTCTTTTCTTACCCCAGCCACCGCCACCGCCACCACCGCCTCCCCAGCCTCCTCCACTACCTCCGCCGCCTACAGACAGTAGACATGGAATAAATGTTGCACCACCTTTGCACTATTTGCTTGTCTCAACTTACCCCATCCACCTCCTCCCATTCCTCGTCCATCCCATCCTCCACCCATCATCCCCCATCCCATCGGACCCATCATGCCCCATCCGCCGAAACCACCCCCTCCCCACCCTGCTCATTACAAATTGGTATACATCTTGTTTATACATTTTTGAAAAATCTCACCTGGACCCATCATGCCCATCCAACCCCCTCCTCCTCCCAGACCACCTCCATAGCCACCCCCACCCCATCCACCGCCAAGTCCTCCTCCACCGCCCAACAATCCACCTCCACCCCACCCACCGCCTCCACCTACTCCGCCAATTCCCCAGCCACCCCCATTGCCTCCTATACCTCCTCCACTCCACCCATTGCCTACTCCACCTCCACCTCCACCAATTCCCCAACCGCCCCCACCACCCCCTAGTCCTCCTCCTCCTCCACCTCCACTTCCTCCACTTCCAAGCTTGGATGTCGTTGCTACACCGGCTGTGAGGTAAATTTTTGGGAGGAGTGTTTTTCCACTTCCAGCAGGTATGACTACGACACTCTTCTCTCCCAAACCACCCCGACCCTGCCTTGTCTTTGGGATTACTTGGTCCTGTTGACTAGTACTGTTCTCTGATGATGATGGCGAAGACGAAGGATGCCCTTCCACCAGAACCACATCCTGGATGGAGAGGGGGAAATGTCCTGTGAAAGCTGCTGCCACGACGAGAAGGAAAGCAAGTTTGAACCGAGGAACAGTCATGGTTCCTTCTTGCAAGTAAAATGCGGTTGTGGAAGGACTTTCCTCCAAATTTATATAGGAGTCATCACACCCAAAGGGTTTGCAAAATTGTCACGATGATGGATCCAAATATTTATGCATGCTTGCATAAATAAAACATGTAACGGTGAAAATTCCCACATGCCTCCCTTTAAAATTATAAACGACGGCGACTGAAACATCGGTTCTTTAGACTTCCTTCCTTTTAGCGAAGAACGAGAAAGAAGTGGACATTATTACTTCACACTTTTAACCTTTTTTTGCCAAAAGACACGCCATGCAGAGTGAGGGAAGACGCAATAATAATTTGAATATTCTCTCGTGAGAAATGATTTGTATCAGACGACATGACAAATTATAGCTAATATGCGACTGCTTCCTCCTAAGCAAAAAATGTCTCAAAATCATGGTCTGTTATTTGGGTAGTAAACTCGTCAATTATTATATTTCATCTTGTCAACTCGAGGAAGTGTGGACATTTGTCTCACGCGATGGCACACATATTAATAAATTGTAAATACTAAATTGAGACGTCGTGAGTGGTTTTTTTTTTATAACTACACGCTTTGGAGAACAAAATAAGTTTTACCACCTTAAAATTACGGTAAATATGTGCAATAATGTTTCATCTGCAGCATCAATTTCATGGTCAAAAATGGATAAATAAATGCAAAGGCAAGGTGTGGTAATCGGACTCACTAACATTCTTACAAAATCTACTTAATATTACACGGAAGCTTTCACATGGTTGTCACATTAGTGGTGAAAATGTTTTACAGGCAGTGTTGCCTGAAACTTTTTGACAACAAGAAAATCCCCGGAGAGAAGAAGTCTTTTTCAGAATAGCAATCATCTTACGTCATGGACGGCAATGAGAATCTGAAATTTCGTCAGATGCGGGTGATTCGGTGAATCGGAGGTAATGGGGAAAAGAGGAATGGGATGAAATCTCCGATTGTCTGAATCGGAGATAGAAATGAGAAGAGGAAAAATTATCTTTGGATTTAAATATGGGCCTCTTTCACCCAAAAAGGTGAAAGTGGCTAATAAAAAAATGTAAACAAATACTTCGACCGAAAGAACCGTGAACGAAGTATCTTGACGCTATGTACCTTCAATATCTGGCCATCATCGTCCTACGCTCCTACCCACATTGCAACCATGTGGCCACGACCAAGAACCACCACATTTACAACCAACGTGTGACCCAACCACTCCTCCTTTTGACTTTCTTTCCCTTTGAACTAAAAGCCTGTCTCTCCCTCCTCCGCCCTGTGCATTCATAATTGACAATATCTCACCCAAAGGGTTTAATTTTTAATTTATTTCATGAGCTGGACTGAATCTTCTCCCATTGCCCCGGATTCCTTTCACAATGCAACAACATCTTTATTTTTTGACATGAGTTTTGTTTACATGTATTTTTTTTGACTGACAACTTGGTTAGTCATAATAATTAGTAATTTTTTGTAATACAAGAACACACAAAGAAGAACGTCAACATGATTAGTACACCACCAGATCACCCCGGAAGGTGTTGATTGATCAGGTCAATAAAATGACATTTAGATTTTCATTTTCATCTTTAAAAAATGCGATGAGTGATTGTTAATTGCTACTGGTTGTATAGAACTTTTGAGTTACATAGTACGTATATATAAATTCAATTTTTTTAGCTTGTGCGATCCATTCAAGTGTGTGAGGGCTGTGGTTGAAATGACATGTCATATATCATCACGTTTGGAAGAGTTGTAATTGTGTAAGGTTTCATATACATCGTCGTCACTTCCTCTCTTGGTCATATTGCTCTATAGGCTACAGACTTTTGGCTACGTCTACTTTTGTGTGTGTAACTGGAACCTAAGGACTCTAATATGTAACATTCTTATATAGACTTGTCGTCGTGGGGGGATTAGGAAGACAAGAAGTTATATAGACTAGAGAAGACTACTGACTGAGTTAGATAGTCCACACTTGTACTTTCTCCGCAATGATGCACCAGTTGGCATGGTCGTAGTAGGAGGAGATGATGTGCAGGTTTTGAACATACTTTTCTATGAGTTTGTCCAACTCTCCTTCTCGAAAGACGTGATAGTACCGATGGTAGGTGAGGGCGGTGGAGGAGTTCTCCCCTGCGGAGGTTTCCGTATCCTCCCCTGCAACGGAGGAGGACTTGCTGCTGGAGGTGGTGCCTTGGTGGTGGTACCTTATCCGACTGGCTGCTCCCCCACTGCCTCCAACGCCTCCGCAAAAACCCACCCTTGTGGCCCTTGGGGGCAGGGGTCCCCCGCCTCCCATGGACGAAGAAGAGAAGAGTCCTGCTGGTCGAGACGACGACGACGTTGAGGGTCCTGAGACTGATGAGGGGAGGGTGTGATGGGGGTGATGAGGGTGAACGTAGTGGTGGGACGTTGACGTTGAGGGGAAGGAGGACTGTGTGGGGAGGACAGGGGGGAGGGAGGCTTTGTGAGAGGATGAAGAATATGAGGAGGGTTGTTGGTTGTTTGTGGAGGAAGAATTCGTCAGAGAGGATTTGGCCGAGGACCACGACTCGAAGCTTTCCCCTCCTCGGATGGAGCAGGAGCATGTGGAGGACATGCGGATGCTGGAATCGATGGAAGGGTTTCGTGAAGGATGTTGTCGTCCACCACATGACAAGTTTTCCAAAGAGTCAAAAAGTGAGTCGGCTTCTTCCATCTCTTCCAACAGTTTTGCATTCAGCTCTGCTGCGGCCTGAACGGGGTCCACAGATCCTACCCCACCGCCAGTGTTACTACTCTCCTTATCTCTATCCTCGGTGGGCGACCTTTGCTGCTGTGGTTGTTGCGGTTGCCCAGTGGCGGATTGAGGGGGTGAGTCGTCTGTCATGCTTGACGGCCACTTGGCGTCCGGGCCTTTTTGCTGATACTTTTTCACATCTCCCAAAAGAAGCTTCTCCCCAGCATTGTTCCTGTTTCTTTCAGTTGACGACCGCTTCAATAGTGGGGGTTGTGAATGGGGATGGTTTGAGGAGGAGGAAGATGAGGACAAGGATGGTGGTGCAGTTTCACTCCCACCTCCACCCATGTTGTCACAAGGGGGGAGAGAGGACAACCATTCTGACGTCGAGCCAAGTTTTGTAAGGGTGAGTTTCCTTCGGGTTTTTGGACTTGACTGAGCCAGCAATGTCTCCAACGATGAGACCATATTCGCCGCAGCTTCTAAAATGCTGGCGGAAGACGACTTTCGAGACTCTCCTGACGCTTTATTAGCTTGTGATTGTTGTTGTGACGTTGTGGGCGTTGGTTCACCCGTGCCCTGCTCAGTCTTTACCGTCGTCTTATTTTTAGACGCATTGGCAATTTCAGTTTTGACTTCCTCTGATGGCTCCAGGACTGATCCGAGCTGGCGAGTGCCATTGCCCACTTCTGGAGCGGAAGAGCTCCCTTCCTCATTCACCACGCTGACCACCGAGCTCACAGAATTCGGAGAGGACGACGAAGTGTCTGAAGTATCCGCATCGTCTGTCTCAGGGTTGAAAAGCTCCACTGCCAGTGACTTAGGGAGGCTACGTCGGATCATGTGTCTCGTCACCTTGTTCCCCTCCGGTAGCACGGCAGGTTTCCTGAGGACTTCTATCCTCTCAACTTTCCTTCGCCCACTTTTACCACTCGTGGAAGTGCTGTTTGAACTGCTACTGCCAATGAAGGGCAAAGGTGCAGAAGAAGATGAAGAAGGTGTGGCAGACATGGATGTCGTTGCCATGGTTCCTATTGACTCTCTATCCTTCATTTGTTCGGATGACACTTCATGTGCGGGATGTAGAACCGCATCCGAAGTTATGTCTGGAACAACTTCCGAGAAAGCCGCCGTGGGTGAACTTATCACTGTTACGCCAGTAGGGGTGCTCTGATGAGACGTTGGGAAAAGCAACTTATTTGTTGCACTCTCATCAAAGAGAAATTTGACTGGTTGTTGCTGCTGTTGTTGTTGTGGATGGGGGTAATGTTGATGAGGACTTGATTGCAAGTTATGATACTGCTGTTGGGGGGAAGTGCAGAAGACTGACGAATAATGATGGGTTGTGGTGCTTCCTGTCGTCGTCGTCACAAAGGTGGGACTCACTTCGGGACTCCTTTTCCTGCACATTAGTTCCGACGCCAATGGGGAAGGGCTTTTTGGGAGGTTGTGATTCGGTGGGGAGAGTCTGGAGGATGACGACATGGAAGATCCCCCCGCCGCAGGAGATTTTGGTGACCTGTCTGAGTCAGTACTGTTGGCTCTAGTGTCTGGATTGAAAGAGAACCCTTCCGACCCCATTCCACTAGAACCATCCATTTTATTCATGGGTATGAAAATGACGCTCGCAAAGCTATCTTCGGAGTCCACACTCGTGTCGCTTTGGAAACTCGAGTCTTTCGAAGAATCCGAGCCTTCTTCTCTAGATAGCTTCCTGATATGTCTCACACCACCAGGGACAAGCTTATTCCCATTAGTTGTCGTTACCACGACGCCCTCGTGAATCAATTCGTTCTCAGAGGGACGCCGCTTTAGATGATGGGGCGGAGAGAGAACTTTCGCAGCCATGGCCATAGAAGCGTCCTTACTTTTCATGACGTTCAAAGAACCTGCTGAACTCCTTCGGAGGAAGAATGGGGGGAAGAGTCCTCTTCTTTGCGGCTGTCCACCATCTTTGCCCCTCTTCCCCAACCCCGCCATCATGGACGAAGCCCCCGACTGGAAGGAAGACTGGGCCTGGTTGGGATTGGAGGAGGACATGTAAGAGTTGGGGAAGCCAGAGTTGTCATTACTATTTCCCGTTTGATCAGACCCATCACCTTGCTTCCAATTCTGAAGCATTCTGACAATGCCATTCCTAATAGACGAGGATGCGGAGGAGGCTGTTGACGTATTTGGCTGTGACATCATTGATGACGATGACATGGATGACTGCCGTGCTTGCTGCTGTTGGGAGGATTGATATTGTGTCGTCGGGCTGGGTGTCATCTGTCCGTCCCCTCCTCCGCCACCCCCGCTGCCACTGCTGGCGGAAGAATGGAGCTGGTCAGAGCTTCCATGGTGGTCACTACCTCCGTTTGAACCGCGAAGTCGGCTGCTTATCCCATTCTTGATTAGTTGGAGGCATTTGACATTAGGTGAGTTAAGAATAGCTTCCTTGACCTGGTCCCATCTCGTATTCGACTCTCTCCTCTGCTTGTAAATCAGGTCCTCGTTCAGGGAGCACTGTTTTTGTATGTTTTGCTTCAGCAACTGCTTCTCCTTCAGTCTCTCGCTGAAGATGAGTTCCTCATTCAAGGAGGACTGCTTCCACGATCCGAATGGTCCTCGTGCCGTTGTTGTTGGTGGAACTTGCAGAGTGTTGCTACTGGTATTTGTGGTGGTGGTGGTGTTGGAGATTGACAGACGCCTCAACTCTGGCAAGTCTCTGACAGATTTTTTCATGTCGCCCCAGCACAATGAACCTTCTTCCTCTTTGACCTCTTCGGCAGGCATCGACATTGCTAGACGGTGGAGTTGATGATTACTTCCCCCCTCATCAGACCCCCCTGAGCCCCCACTCGAGGGAGAACAAATCGACTGCTTTTGTTTCACCAAAGTTGGTCTCAGCCGTTTTTCCATTCCTCCTTCATCATATTGGCCCCCTTCCTCTTCTGGGATAAAGTCCTCATCCTCATCGTCGATTACAATGCATGTAGTGTCTTCTGGGAGTGTACTCGTGGTTAGGGTGGGAATGGTCATGTGGTGGTGCTGAGAAGACACTGGCGTTGAGGAGGTGAAGAAGAGACTTCCGAAAATCTCAGAAGGTCGGCGTGACGACGACGTCGGAGGCGGTCTGGGGTTGGACTCCAACGACTCGATGCTAACGGTTTGAACGGCTTTGTGTCTCACGCTGTCTGGAAATTGGAGGTCATCATTGGAAGAAAATATTCCTGACAGGCTGGAAGAGGAGTGAGCAGGTTCCACCACTTCTACTGAGGGAACATTGTTTTGCATGCGTTGTTGATGAAGAAGAGCTTTTCTCTGAAGAAGGAGTTCTTCTGCAGACTTCTGTGACCTTTGTCTCAATATTCCCATGGGAATGAGGGCAAATAAGTCGCTTAGGCTTTTTGATTTGGGCTGGGCAGCTATCGAGCCCATGGGATCGCCACTGGGCTCCTCTAGAGTTCGCCGACGTGGATAAAGGACGTTGGAAAAGAGCGTCCCTGCCCTTGTTTTACTTTTACTGCTACCACACATCTTGTCAACTCCACTCGCGCCACCAGCCTTAAGGTGCAGCAGCTCTGCAAACTCCGTCGACTCCAGTTGTCGTAATTCGATGGGCATAAAGTCGTGGTAGGGGTGATGGTGATTTGCTAGATTATTCCGAAAGTCGAGTCCATCCATCACATCCTCTTCAAGGGATCCAAAGTCGCCAATCTCATCATCAGGGATGTCAAGACCTTGAAGAAAATAGGGACGCCGACCGCCCCTGTTCCTCCGTGTCCCGGCCAACTTCTACGATGGAAAAAGCATATGTATGTATATAGCCTTGTCACTTATGGTTCTGTTTAATCTTACTTGAAGGGCTCGACGAACAAAGCTGTAGCATGACTCGTTTGGACTGGACAAATCTGAGCTACTTTGGGAACTGCTAGGGCAGGTGGGGTCGATGGAACGACCACGATGTCGCACCTTGCCCCGCTTCCTCCCACTCGCACCAACACCACTTGCACCCATTCCCCCACCACCAGCGTTAGGGAAAGAAGAGGGGAAGGAGTGGTCCGAGTCAGAGGTTTGTGTGTAAGCGTGGTAATGAGTCGCCGCATCGTCATCAGACGTGGTAGTGGTTGAATTCAAATCCCTTTCAATTGAAGACGTTTTGTCATCACTGCTTGAGTTCATCGGCCTGTGCCATGGAACCAGAACGTCTTGAGACTCAAACTGTACCAAAAAAGTAAAAACATTTTTGGTATAGTCTCTTGGGAATATTAAGCTTATTTTTATACCCGTCTATGCCTCTGTTCCATCGCCCACACCGACACCATGAGTCTTCCCCCAATCCTCAACACTCTCGCAAGTTCCTTCAATGCGGCTACCCTTCGTTCCGTCGTGGCAAAGTGGTGGATTACTGCTATCGAAATTACAGCGTCGAAACAGTCGTCTCGAAAAGGAATATTCAAATTATCACTTATGAGCACCTGGGAAAAAGACAAAAAAGTGTTAAAGATCAACATCTTTAAACCACGCCGAGCAGACCATACCTCATGATTCTTCTCACGCGCAGCACCAGTTAAGCTTGAGCAACGATCAATCCCAATCTTGTAAATTGAGGGGTTGATGTCCAAATACTTGCCATTTCCACACCCTAAGAAATAAACTCAACTTAAAATCGAAATGTCCGCAGCTAAGTACTCAGGAAGAGCATACCAACGTCACATATGACGGATCCTGGTTCCAACTCTTGGAGAAACTGCTTCACCTTTGGCCAAGCTCTGTAGCGGGTGTCGGAAAAGTGGGACGCAATTTGGGAATAGACGTCGTGAACGTAGGCTTTCTCCAACGCGATGGACCTTGCCTCCCTCTCCGTGCTCGAGGCATACTCTTCCGGCTTGTTGTTGACACTCGTCCCACCCCACTGCGTCTTCATGTCCCTTAGAAGGTAATCTACACTAGGCTATACTCAATCAATCACAGCGCTTGCACCATCTTCGCAGTGTATTCGGCGTCCTCTCAAGGAAATTGCAACTGTAGCGATGACAATGGCCATGACGCCTTGGGATTCATTTCCACTGTAAATCACAAACCAAGAGCGTTCAGTGGACGCAGTGAAGTTATCTCAGGCCACCTCTTCAACTCAAAACTAAACCACAGTCTCAACTTGCCTCCATTGGTTGTCGGGCCGCACCACAATGATATGTTCACTGCTGAAGCTGAAGGTTGTCTTTGATGATTGTGATGCACGAACCAATGGAGGCAAGTTGAGACAAGAGGTTTCAATCTTTATCATGCAAACAAGTTGACACTTTGTTTTGTTTAATCGGTTAATTAAACACAGCAAGACATATCTACGTGGGAGACGTCATTAGCCGTAGTTGATATCTGTCTCTGTGGTTTGATTCGATATTGAGTTCGATGTTGTGGGTATTTACTTTCCAGTGGTTTATTTGAACAATTAATTAGCGATGGTGCAATAAACAAGGCGGATGTTTGTTTTGTTTGCTTGCGATATATCTTGTTGCATGTTTTCTTGGGGGCAGTGAAGTTTACTTCCCTGAAAGTGGGATTACTGTGAAAAGAGTGAAAGTTGTGGTGGCGTGTGGTGTAAGACTCCTTGCTTTCACCACAATGTCGTCTAAGTTAATCAAGCCAACAATAGATCTCTTTCAACCCAATGTATTACGTGTTGTATGCTTTGCTATGCTATGGTACAAGGATTGAAACTCTGCAGGAGAAGTGGCGTCTGTGGGATTGATATTTTGCATTGGCTTCACTACTTGCATTCCTTATGTTTGCGATTATTTAGAGAAAATTTATGAAATCAAATTCTTACCTCTCCTTCCACAGGGATTACAATTACCACTATACACCAAGTACTACGTAACAAGATCACAAAAGTCACTTGGCAAAGGTAGAAGATTTTGCAGAACGCTTAAATTTGAAATAGCACTTCTTGTAAGACACATACATACCAATGACGAAACGGGGTAATATAGTTTTGTTAAATCCGAATGACGATAGCACCGTATTTGTTCGTAAGCATAAAATATCTATGTATGTACACGATATGATGATGAAGGTACATAAAATGTGTAAAATTCAAAATTCTTAATAAAGTATCACACGTGTGCAAGTGGATTAATTAGATTTGCTTTCTTTCATATACTCGTATAAAAATTATGTATCACGTTAGTTAGACCAGCTACATATTACTTATACATTTGTGAGAATAAAAAGTGCATATATTCAGGTAAATTACTCACAGAAAGGGGGAGAGAGCAAGAAAGTTACGGCTGAATGTCTAGCAAACAATTATTAATAATAATGCAAAGTTGTGATTATGTAACGGAATTTCATTGTTTCAATGCTACTCCTTCCTACATGTTTAAGCGTTGATGACTTATCAATTTGGAAAAGACGTGTACGGGCACATGAGACGACATGGCACGAGGGGATGCGACTTTGAGGGAGATGGGAGACTTGGAATTTAATTTGATTTAATTCCAGTAAAAGAGAACTTAAGGGACTTGTTTTATCAGATGCCTTTACTTGTTTTTAACCCTGCCCTTCCCAATTGTCCTACGGTCTACATTTATTTATTTATTACTTATGTATTTCACTTATTTACCAATAGAAACCTCAACACTCACGTCACAGACTTGCTTTCACTCGACTCCTCACCTACCTACTTTCTCTCATCCTTCCTTTGCACTGTGGGTCTTGGTTCAAGGGTTTCGCCCAGAAATATGTAGCAGCCCGCCACCTTTTCACAACGTCATTCACTCGGCGAGTGAAAGCAGCCTCTCTTTCTCAGCACTTAGGAAAAAGTAGACAAAATTAACAGATCACTGATTCAACTCTAAATGCCAATGCTAGATTTACACTACCCTACAGTGCACTGCAGTGAGAAGTCATTTCGTCCAGTTGTCATGTCACTCAGGACGACTCAATTCAGTGTTTATAAGGTAGAGATAACGTACTTATGCATCACGATGTACAATACAGGTCCACCCAGTAATTAGCAATGTGTAGGACGGGACGATTTCACAAGTAGTAAACATAGATTTATTCTTCACATTTTATCCTTAAAATACAAAATTATTTTGAACCACTTGCTTCCTTGTTACGGTGTGTTTCACCTCAAAATAAAAATGCTGAATTATAATTCGTGTTTGATTTGGAAAGAGAAATTATCTTAAGTTAGAAGGGGTAATTCTTGAGCCAACCAGTAGTCAAAAACACTTGATGATAGCCAATGTAGATTTGATTTGGATGTGTCTGATTGCATTGAAACAAGGAATGCTGATGGGTTTACAAACGTTTTCCGCCCACACGATCTCGAGGTATCAGTCGCAATTCCGAACCGTGCTTCAGGAAAACATTTCCTACAAAAAGAAAAAATATTAATATCCACATCCATGAAGGTCCTGGTTGGTGGTTTGGTTGCTTTTAATTACCTGCTGTTTGCTGAGGGTTAATACCAATTCCATCGTCCGTGATGATTGCAGACGTTGCTGGGGGGACTTTAAATTCCTCAGCAGCGAATTTTAGCACCGCGGTGAATGGAGTATTTTCTGGCACGCTCAGTCTACAGGTAGCAATAAGAAAACAAAGCAGTAGTAAGTAACAGTCTGGTCCGTTTGTTTACGAGATATTTACAGTAGTTTAACTAATCAAAGCATTAAATCTTCCCAAAAGAGGCTGTTGGGTTGTAAACCAATCGAGCACAAAGCTAGTTCAGAATTAATCAAGTCTTTAATTGAAACTGGAGGGTTTGGCGACTTGGGTCCTTTTTTCTTGAAGTCTTGAATGAGGTTCTTTAGTCCCATAAATGAGACTCCGGCAAAGGAAGGATCAATTTCCCAAGTGTACTCCGTGTTGTTCTGTTCTACAAACGAGGCCCTCTTTCCAACTTCATTTACAAACCGTACAAAAACCTTTAACAGTGTTAATTCGTTGTTGTCACTTGCACTTGGATTCTTCGGATGAAATATAATCTTCGCCAATGTGTCTGCATTGGCTTCTAGGAAAAAAGCAGCAACAGCATTAGGCATCGATGAGAAGAGAAGATCTTCATTGTCTGTACTAGTTTTTGACGTTGCTGATCTCTCAATCTGATTTTGGCAATAAAGTTGGAGCTCTTCGATGAAGCAGTCAAGAATTATGGATGTAAGGGATTCAGAGGATGATTCTTTCTCGTCTTCATTATGAACTATTGAGTTTAACAAAAGTAGAAGTAGAGTTGAGCGGAATTTGTAACCAGAGGTAAGAAGCTTCCTTATCTTCCCCATTATAACATCTGTCTGACACCCTCGATGAAGCTGCTTCAAATGTTGGGCAATAAGTTGTGCCTCCATGTGAAAAATTGACTCTTGAGGACAGATTTGAATAAAAGTGGTAAGCTCTTCAAAATTGTCAAAAAGAATCCCAACACGACTTTGCATCCTTTCCAACTCCTCCAAACCCACGGCGTTCTTCACAATTTGATTCAAATTTTCCAAAGTATCTCGGTCATTTAACAGGACCATATTTTGACAAAAGTTGGTGTACAACTGGTCCAAGGCTGATTCGAAAAGGGGGACTGACAATTCACATTGAACAGTGTTACTCTCGAAAAGGGAGAGTTGTTGGGTCAAAGTTGCCGCTGGGATTTTTCTTACACAGTCTTGACAAAATAGTGCTTCATCGACAGCATCTTTGAGAGTAGATTCGCACCAATACGAAGATTTCAGGGCGGATGGAAGTGTGGCTTGAGAGAAGTGATACATTGACCCGAGAGTTGACTCCAGTTCTGTTTTCGCATCCGCAGTTTTCTTCGATCGGCCTGGTTGAAGCATTTTGAGACTCTTCTTGGTATACGTCTTAATCAATCAAGTGGCATGTGTCTGTAACTAATTTGACAAACGTGACGTGGGTGAAGAAAACGAATATACAAAATAAAAATTATACACTAAATTAGACACGTTTCGTCTTTGACCCTGCATACATTAAAAGCTGCAAGAAGGACACGGACTGGAAGCAAATAAAAGGTCGTCACTCACACTTTAAACGGCAACTTTGGATCGGACGTCAGGACAATCTTAAACGTCACCTTATTCCCTCCTCCACTGGAAACCAAAATGATCAAACAAAGATAAAATACACCATCAATCCTACTTTATTATTGTTATCTACTTACGTGGCCATATTTCTCTACAATATGGAGCTAAGGTAAGCTGCCCTGTTCACCCAAGAATCAGTCGAAACCCGTTCAAACGAAAAGGCCTATTGTTGTTGGTCTTGTGGTCTCTTTCAATATTCAGTTCCGAGGTCTGGAATCTGTTCAACATACCAAACATACAATCTGGTCAGAATTTGCAACAAAAGAAATGAAAGGTAAAAAAAACCGTACCTTAGCTTTATGTCTCCTCCTTTTGTCCGTCCGTCTCGTCTGGTAGGATAAAGCCCTTGGACATGAGGACACACACGACTTTATTTTTTATATTTAGTTAATTCGTCAATCAACGATGAAGGAGTCAAACAATCAGGGCAGGATAATTAGAAAGGAAGAAGAGTCAGGAAGAACACATGTTCAGGTTCCGTTTCAATCCACCCCTCCATCGAAATGCGAAGCGCTAACTTTTCCAACTTTTTTTGTCGCGAGATCAAATTCGACTCATCTCTCTTGATCTTGATTCCCTTGTTGGTGGTGGTAGTAAAATTTATATCTGTCAAAAGTGACGTTTTTATTTGCTTTTAGTAGTGTGTCATCGTCGCCAGTCCACGTTTGCTTCTGTACTTGGTTCTTTCTTTCATGAAGTGAGGTATAAGCCCTTGTTTGAAGAAGAATGGACAGAAGCTCCTCAAACAACTCCAACACTCCGGACTACCTCTACTCCTCCGCGATGACCACCCCTCCTCGTTACAGCGTCAACGGAATGCGACAGTCGTTGTCGTCATCGGCAGTGGCAATGGCAATGCAGTCCCCTCAACACCAGTTTCACCAGTCAACCCTCCAACATCATCAACAGCAACAGCAGTTTAGTAATCTGGTAGGAGGAGGGATGCCAACGATGGGGAGTGGGAGGAGGTTCCAAGTCAATCCCGTCCATTGGCCCATGACGTTGGAGGGTGACATGACGGTGTGGAGGCAGATTGACTCCACGTTCTTGAGCTATGACAGATACTACAGTATCCCTGGTCGGATGACCAGTCCCACGGTAAATCTTTCAGTCGTCTCATCATCATAGAGCAACATCTCATTTGTATATATTTTTGTCTGTTTAGGAACGATTGGAAATTATACTAACACACCAGTCACTCCTCGTGAAAGCCACGGATTTGGCTACTTTCATCACAAAGTGTCCTCCAGAATCTCTGAAGGACAATTATAAACTAATCGTCAATTCCATTTTTGTGACCCATGAGAGGGAACAGGCTTGGGACTTGAGAAATATTCAGAGGGTAAAACAACCACAAGAAGCTGCTGCTGTGTTAAAACTTTTGGCACCGGATGGTCCACTTGTGACTTTGGCTCTTCGTTTAATGGATGATCACAACTTTGTTGTCGAGTTTCCTCTAGATGGTCTTCCGGTAAGGGACATTGTGTACTTGTTTAAACAAAGTGAGTGTTTATTTAATTTGCTGACGTTTTTAGCCACAATTGAAGAAGCGAGTTATGGATAGAAATCCCCCTGCCTTCTTTGGGAATAAGATAGGTACGATGGGTCAGGGATTTGGATTACCACCTAGACCTTATTGTCTCTTCCTAAGTGAGTGCAGAAAAATTTACCTCTTCCTGCCATAGGTTAATTTTATTCTGTACGACTTGTGTATTGCAGATCCATTTGAATACTTTGTGATGAGCTTTGCTTCCGCAAACCTACTCGGTGTGACTACTGGCAAGCCCGCGGATTACTTGATTGGATGGGCTTCACTTCAAGATACTCTTTACAACAACATTTTGGAAGACTTTTTAGCTTATTATTTTCCATGCAATGGAGGAGGAGTACCTTCTCATCAGTTTAACCATGTTATGCAACAACAGTCCGTCTTTGTGGCTAATTCACTCTTGCAGTAATTTTTTCTACACATTTTGCATGTTGAAGAGTTGTTATTCTTATTAACAATTTGACGTTTTTAGACCGCAACAACAGTCGACGTCCAATTCAAGAGCTTCTCTTGACAGCACCTTCGTCCCAAGACTTTTCAAACAATCTGTTGTTCAAGAACTAGTTGGAAATGCGACACAAAAGGAAAACGTTTATTTGAGCACACACCCTGCTGCGTATAAAGAAATATGGAGGAGCGAAGTGACCCTTCATATTTTCATGGAAGTGTGGATGTGTGGTTATTATGATGGCGGATTGGATAAATCATCGTCCTCGAATAATTTCGTTAGTACCTTTTTACACCATTTGGTCAATATTCCTTCGAAAACTAGTCTAAAGATATGATTGTTCGTTTCCAGTTCGAGTATGGCGGACTGCCCCCGGTCGAAGTGATCAAATCAATTCGTATGTTGGTTCGACACCTTCACTTTTTTATAAACTGTGTGAATGGTCGCGTATCGCATCCCATGGAGGAAGTCAGAAGGTAGACAAAACAAAATTTACAGACTAGTAAGTAATTTTTGTATGTTATTTTTATAGAACGTCGTACCCCCTGTTTCAAAGGCGCTTATACTCATTTCTGTGTTACCTTTTTAACCACTGGCCATTGGACAACTCTTTTCGCATCGTGTACGAAACTTGGCTCAGTTATATTCAACCATGGCGTTATGTAAATACGGAGCGTATGAGGTGATACTCTATTTATCTCGTAATAAGTCAAATGCAATTACTATTCTGTAATTTGCAGGGGCGTTCCTTCCCGTGAACAAAATGACGGTGTCGTGATAGATAGACGGTGGTTAAGTTTTCTTTCAGAAAATATTCTTTTCTACACGAAGATCATGGCGCAGATGCTGGTTCGTCTAGAACGCATTGATCTTACCTCAACCAAAAACGCTTTGATGTTTTACCGCGTGGCGAAAGTGTTCGCAGTTCATGAAAACTTAAAATTGATGCTTCAAGAGATTGAGCGTGCAATTTGTGTCTTTGAAAACGAGAACGGAGGGGGACAAATGAATAATCTGACTTTAGTTAATGCTTCTCCACAAAAGTCCTTCTCTCCCTTACACTCTAGTTTTACTTGCACCACATTTGGGACAAGTGGAGTTGGTGGTGGAGGAGGCAGCGGATCCTTTGGAGTTGGAGGGATGAGTCGAACATCGTTGCCAGCATCGTCTCTTTCCTCGTCCTCAACCTCTGCTTTGTATTCGACGCCCAATTCTAATAGAGAAAGCAACCCCGCCATTCGGCGATACTTTGGAAAGACGTCACCAATTGTTGGAGCGCCAGCATTTGTGTCACCTTCCGTCCCAACGTCGATTAATCAAGCTCAAGGACAGGAAGGGCTTGGAACACCAACAACAGCTATTGAGACTGGGCAGTCCCTTGGTGTTCACAGAATTGCTCAGCTCTACCAGTTAATCCGAGACTGGGAAAATCATTCTCACTATTTTTATGAACCTCTGTTCTCGCCTGCCAATGTCCAAAAGGTACTTACAATACATTGCATTTGGTTCAAAGTTGGTCAGATGTCCTAACTGTGAGCTTCTTTCAGGCAAAATTTATTGTTACGTGTGCCAAAGAAGCGAGGGAGAATTTTACTCAGGCGGCCGATAAGATAACAGCTTCCCAACAAAAAGAAGAAAATGTACTAAGGCAAATATTCAACGCCTTTTTTGCCGATACGTCAAAAAAGGTTTCTCTAATGGAAAATGTTTCGGAAAAGATGAAAGCAGCTAACCAATTGGACGCTGCTAGGAATCAGTGCATTGAATTTTTTAATGTAAGCACAAAATTCTTTCTAAATTTCTGTCTACTCACCTACACTTAACTTACAGCTGCAACTACCAGAACATCATCTTCCCACTTCGTCAACACCTGCAGCAGCAAGTGGCGCTTCGACCAACATCAATGGTGTTTCTGCAATGAGAAGGCGTGGGATAACACCCTACACCTTCGACGAAATCACTACCATGGAATGTGAAGACCGTAGTTATTCAACGGGAAACCCAGATGATTTCCTGTTCAGTGGTGAAACCAAGTTGGTTGTGAAAGCGCTGCAAAAGTTTGCTGGATTTTTCAACTATGTGGTACGAATGCGGTCTACTTATTTACAGCAGTGTCCTTATTGAGTTATTTTTTATTGTGATGTATTTAATAGTTGGCAGAACAAATGGAGGATCTGTATTTCCGCCCGGACTGGTTAGGACGATATGCTAGGGCTTGCTTTACTGAACCAACCCAGTATTTTACAATTGAAAAAGGATGGAAAAATGGAGAACGGTGGAACAAGCGAATTCGGCACTACCTTCCTCCGCGAATTGTTCTTCGACAGTTAGGCACTCACTTGGGAATATTTTGTCTCTTCTTAATGGTCATTTTTAAGGAATTCCTGGGCCTTTCTTTCCCTAGTTTTATTCTGTACATACTCCTATTCTACTTGTTTTATCTAACGGTGAGGACAACTTCAGAGCCAATTAATAAGCTAACAGAGTTGGAAGAGTTTCGCAATCAGTTCAAGGGAGGAAACGGGAGAAATAATGGTGGCAGTATCAAATAATCACAGTCAGGCTTTTTAATCAGGTTAAATATTTCGTCTACCGCTTCTGTTGACAATAAGGGTCAAACAGAGAGAGAGAGAGAGAGAGAGATGGATGACTGTCTATGATAATATGTAATTTGTAAGTAAACTTGGGTGAAATAAATTTGTATGTCTATCACAGTACCCCACACTCGTACTTAAGTATAAAGCTCTTAATAATGCCACTATTGTAACTTTAAATTGACATTATTGCATCGGCTAGCCTTATTAATCGATAGTCTTGAACGTGGTGCCGGATAAGTTGTGTTTTATGAATTTACATCCTCAAAATAATGTGGAATATGTTTTACTGGGGTCCTATTGATGAGAATACATACAAATGAGATCAATAATATTAAAATCCATGAAGCTTCAACCGTCC
>JAQIWU010000951.1:0-20026 GCA_034696445.1 Isotomiella minor | reverse complement strand
GGTAAAAAGAAAGAAGGAGAGAAATATTGTCATAAATTGGAAATTAATTTTGTCATAGGAGCCTAAACGAAGCTCAAATAAAGTAAAGTACCTGGAAACTGTCAGCTTATCTTGTTAACTTTTAGACTCTTTCTCTCTCTTCTCTTGGGTTCCCTTTCCTTTTCACAAATTTATCCCTCATGAATCATTTCCACTCCAACCATATTTTTAATCCAAAGAGGAGGAGGAGGGAGGAAGAGGAAGAGAGAGAGAGATCACTGCCGAAAAGAATGGGAAATGCGTAAACAAACGCTACAAGTTCTTGTTCTCTTCACAAGTGAAAATGAAGAAGGCAATCTTATCTTTGATTCAAAAGTTCCTAAGATAGAGTGCGTAACTTTTGGGAAAGAAATATTATGATATCCTCCAGACTTGTTCATTCATTCAATCTCATGATAAATTCATATCTGATGCAGAACAAGGATCATCTATCATCCATTCCACCCAACCGACCAACTTTCTTTCCAATTTGTAAGACTAAGAGAGGGAGAAAGGACAATCTTCCCTTTATCTAATCTTAGGGTTGCTATCGTGGCATCCTTTCTCTACAGAAATTAAAGACCAGACATCGTGGCAGATGTAGACGTAGAAGGTGCGGACGGAGAAAGTGAGGATTTGAGAGAGGTGAGAAGATTTAATAGGTGTATCCAGGGATTCCGGATTCCATTTAAATGCTCATGAATATTTAAAATATTATCCCCCATTCGATGAAGTTAGAGGGATACAATATGTTCTGGTGGTAGCTAACTAACCCTTATGGTATGGTACATTCATATAATGCATCTTATTTTGCACTAAAACCTTGAAAAGTTCGTAGGAACTGCATCCACCTTTTGATGTGTACATGCAAGCACTAAAAGATGTCTAATTTTAATGAAAATAAAGAGAAAACTGCACATGATTTTATTATTATTTAGATTAAAGTACAAGAAAGCAGGTCGACGGTAAGACGTATGATTGAAGAGTCCGAAATATTCAACGACCAAGCAAATCGCATTGTGCATATTGTGTGCTATGACAAGATTAAACCCCAAGAACAAAAGGCAGCTGAATAAGTTCAAGGATTTGTGACCTTGAGTGACGAAATAACACAGAATGCGGAAGAAAGAAAGCAATCCTGGTACTTTGCACCAGTCAGAGCAATAGAATAAGAGAAGAGAAAGTGAATTAGTGACTGAGAATGGAAATATGAGAGAGAAAATGAGGCTACAAAAGAGAGGAAGAAGGAAGATGCGTCTCTTCTTAATATCGTTAATGTACATGCATAAATGCATCCTCATTTAAGTTCTCACTCTCCTTTCCTTCCTTTTCGTCTTGGCTTTGTGTACATTTGTAAATAGAGAGACAATGGAAGGGGGCTGAACTTGCCTCGTGTGCGTGGGGAGTTTCTTTCTTTCTTTCCCTACGTTTTGGTAGGAAACGACCACGATTAACTTGGACATTGGGTTAGAATGAAAACTGCAAAAGTTGAGAATGCATAATTTCATCCAGTAGTGTTACCTTTTCAAACAAATATATATCCGTCTGTTTCTGCTCAGCTTCATCGTGAAGGAGGCCTAAAATGTTTCCCAAAAAGTGTATGTAAAAGTAATAAAACAAACATAGCATTCTTGATTCTTTCTCCGCATTTGATGAAACCAAAACACAACAAAATAAAGCAAAGAACGGATAGACTAGAGAGGATAGGATGGAGGAGGATGAGCGAATGAGATGAGGATGAGAAGCAGGATTGTTGTTGCTGATGGTGAAAGAGAAAAGCAATAATCTTGTAGAGATGAGAATGAGAGAGAGAGAGAGAGGGAAAGGAAAGGGTTGAGATAGAAAAGAGATGGTGAATGTGAATGAATGTGCATTCCAATTAGTGCATTATTAAAATGCCATTCTGTTGCATAAAGTAAGCAAACAGGCAAAATTACTTCAGGCCTTATTTTCCTTTCTCTTCCTCCTCAGACAACTACCGAAAACATACACAGTCTCTGGTCTCTCTGTGCCCTCCTAATCTCACAGTCATCCCATCCACTCATCTTTCACTCATATGCGTAAGAACAGGGCAACCTTCAAAGTATCTAATTCTCTATATGCCTAAGAAGGAAGCTGTTAGCTGTTTCCCATGGATTTACAATTCATAGTCACACTTTACCCCAAATAGAAGAAATTAAGACCGTTGAACCTTAGTTGAGTGCATTGCATTGCAACTGCTGTAACATTGTACCGAAAGCTATAGGTATTCAAATGGCAAAAAAACTTTTACGGTACAAAATATTGAATGAAGTGGGAAAATTTGTAGGAGCAACTTTTCCTCTACAGCTTACATAACTCAGAGTGCTTCTGAGATTATGACATGATTGGGTACACAGAGAGAGAGAGAGACTCCTTCTTGTACACGGTGTTGTATTGTTTGCGGTTTTTGTAAGTTGGACATAATGTGATTTAAAAGTTACCTTAAATTCCAATTCTCTGCTTTTCCCAAGACATCTCACTCTTCCTTCTAGATACTTTCCCTGTTGTGCTGCTAGCTCATCGAAATTTCTCTCTCGCTCTCATTGTGCCAACGAGGACTCCAACAATAGCTTCTAAGTGACTTTCCCTACTTTCTAGTCAATCACAGACATGCATGGTGTACATTATGTTTCCCTGTTGTATTGCACACATGCACCAGTAATGTTGCAGAGATAATAATGTACTACAATCTCAAATTTACTCATGCACTACTACGACAAAATGTGGGCGTAGGAAGGACAATTTGACTTGTTATTTAGATTTTCTCAGGAGGAAGATCCAAATTTGTCGCATTGCCCCATTTTAAATAGGCCATTGCTACTTTATTCTCTCAACTCAAACGCCAATTCGTCATTCCTGAAGAAAGAAAGCCAGCTAACTATTAACCTAGGTGTAAAAGCGAAGCGAAGAAAGGCAAAAGAAAAAGTATCAAGTATCAAACTTTGCTTTCCTGTTTATACACTACACTGTCTCACACCCCTTCGTATGTGCGACATGATGCAGCCCCCACGTACAGCACAGTCCAGAATCTGAGGTAAAATTGAGTCGACATACACCATGCTGAATTGTGTAGTTTGGTGGTGGTGGGATCAAAAAACAGTTGGTGAAAGCGTATCTAAAGTAAATGACGAAGGCGTGTTTTTCAGCATATTCAAGAGCTTAATTCTTTCAGTTCACTCTGCTATGCTTTCTTTATTTTCACTCCAAAGTGACCACCACAAACCTCATAGTTTAGCATCGTGTCAGTAAAGAGTAAAGTAAAGTAGCCATAAGCCCAAGCGGAGCTTGAAATAATCAATTTTAAAAATAATTAACTTTCAAGAACTGACGTTTTCATAGCACTGAAAATATGAGATATTTAAACTTAATGAGCATATTGACAAGGAGACGTTCTGAGTGAGGAGGAAGTCGAAAGAATGCAAACTAAGATTCACTCATCGCAAACAATCTGGTTGATGTCAACCATGTAGGTCCCACATGAGTGAGTGAGCGCAATTTTTGGCAAGGCGTTATGCCTAACAGAACGAACAAGTATTAATTACACGGATAGCGCTAAAGTTTACGACAGCAATATGAACTCTGTAACGTTATATCTTATTTCCTTTTAGTGCCCAGCCAACATCTTTATTGCCAGTCAGGTTTTCGTCTATAAATGTAAACTTTGATGACAAATGCTTTAAGTAAGATTGCGCAAATGTGCAGATGGTTTAGATTTAATTTTGTCTCAGGTTTTTAATCGTAATGCGAGGTTAATGGGCGTTACGTTGTCTATTTGTCCAAGGTTTTTATTACATCATTGCTATAACATAACCATTATCATAAACGTACATCACGCCCCGTTATTGCTTTCTTCAGGAGTAATACAGTCTCTCTTTTGCGCTCAGTTATGGGTTTATCAAGGATACATACCTACTCACCCCTTTCCACTTTCTGAAGGAAAATACGGAACCAAGATTGTATTCTTCAAGTCTGATAACAGATCCTTGCAAGGAACCACAATTCGATATCCACATCAACCAACAAGGCAGTCCTGAACAGAGTAGATATAAAAAAACCGAATTAACTGCAGAGCTAACACAGGCCTCTCTGCTTTATCTTCCTTTTTTCCGCATTGCTGAATCCATTTTGCCGTAGTAGATTGGAAATTGAGAAATCTGATTCAGGAGCCGATATGAACCAGACAACGAAAAGACTCTGTTAACGAAAAGGTGAAAGTAAAAGTCTCACAGCAGAGAGAGACAGTCAGATGGCATAATGGGAATGGGAGGTTATTATTACGACTTTTTTTGCTACACACTACTGCTTTGATTTGTCCTTACTGCGCAAGGTTTGTACTACTAATTTAGACTTTTTTAGACAGTTTTTTTAGCAAGAACAATTGAATCGCAGTCCATCTCGAGGTTTGAAAAAAATACCCATAAATTGATACAAAATTGTTCTGCAGCACCATTTAGAATTACATTGCTTTCGTTTTCCTTGGTAAACTGGAATGCAGTAGGTTGGGGGGAGTGGATGTGGCTGTGGATGGGGAATGAAGTGGGCAAACCTGTGAAAAAATCATTTCTATAAATTTATGACAGCAATAAAAGGATGGCACAAATTTTTCTTCTTCTTTCCCACACGCCTTTTGGAATTCTTTTTTAAAGAAATAGTTCCACTTGTCTGCACAGAAGATGCATTGCCTCATTATCGTCGTCACCTCATTGCTCATCCATACCACCTGCTCATCCTCTTTCAATCATTGTCTCTCCTTTGGACTGTTTAATTTTGTTCAAATTAAAATGGCTTGATATGGAATCAAAAGAGAGATTGATGGCAAAGGAATTATTTATGGGGTATTATGAAACCGATGGCTGGCATCTGTACGGTGGGAGGAATCATCTAACTGAGTTCAATCATTTATCCTGTCGGAAACCATGTAAAACATTGCAGTTGCTTAACTTCTTGGTCTCCAGGAGGATATACATTCTCCACGACTCTTTGTGGGAGGTGTAGGTGGTATATATACTAATAAAGTTGCATGACTCAAGCAAAGTTTTTGAAAAATGGCAAAGTGCCATCCTCATCGTCTTCATATCCAAAAGCAAAAGCACGCGAACAAGAATTTCTGATCTCCTGCACCTTATCTCCGTTATTGAGAAAGAGAAAGAAGGAAAGGAGTGAGTGAATGAGGTGTTATTTCTATAAATAACCTCTCGCTTTGATTTGGTTTGGTGGGTTTGTTGTGATGGCTTTAGTGTAATGTTAAATATAAAACTGTCCGGAAATGAGAACCGGAATTGAAGCAGAGGTTCTTCGCCTTCTTCCATTTGCTTTCCTACGATGGTGGGAAGCACTTTAAGGGAGGATGATCACTTACTACTGTTATGTCTTTATTTTACAGGAGGGCATGGGACCACTCAAGATAGTGTCTGGAGGGATCCAGTTGAGAGGAGAAAGCATGGTACTGGACAAACTCATTGCGTCTAAGTTACGGTCTAGAAAGGGCCAACCTATTCATATTGAGTCCTCAAGAAATATTAGTCTTTTCGCAAGAGGCCCTGATGGCCGAGTTATGAACAAAATATTTTTAGGTGAGGCCACATTTTTTTGCATTTTTTTAAACCAGGGTTACCTATTTCTATTTTAAAATTACTTTTTTTAAACATAGGAGATGATAAACTGGAGTGTCAAGCGTCCTCGATGAGAATAACAGATCCGAAAGGACGTCTCCTCTTTTCCGCAGATAGAAAAGAGGTTCATGTTGGTGCTGAGTTACTACGCGTTACGGGTAAGTAAATTGTTGGCATGATTTTGTAAAATACATCATTTAAGAAGGTGGATAAACGTTGAGATGGGACAAGAAAAGGCGGAGAAAGTGACCTGGTTTAAGACTTTCGGAAGAAGTTAATATGCAATTCCGGGACGAGAAACTTTTTTCTTTAGTCGCTTCCATACACGGTAGGCAATAATAAATCGTGGTCATACGGCCGTATAAAAGTTTTATTAACCACTCCACACGACATGGCCGTAATACAAGAGATTGAACGTATAAAGTGGAGAGAGATAGAAGATACGAGTGAGTAGGTCGTGGGAATAAAAGCACAGCACGAGTCATCAAACGACGTTTCATTCATACTTATGTTTAACTGTAATATAATGGCTTGGCAAGATCTCATCTCAAGTTTGTTCCTCTTCTTTCCTTAGCTTTTTTTATATCTAAAACCACTGACTAAAGTTAAGGAAATCCACAGAGAGGGACTACAGCATTTTAAATTGAAATTTCAATAACTTTGGTATCAACTTTGTCTCATGCCGAAAGAGAAATGAAGCATTGGCTTTCTCCTATAGATATATCCTTGCGAATCATGAATTATCTACAATCCAATTGTTTTCTCTTCTAAAAGTACGAAAAAACGTGAATGAGTATGCTAGGTCATGCTCTCCAAATTGTACCTTGTATGCACTTTTACTTGATCCCCCTATGCACTGTGGAGTATTTGAGTGTTACGCCTATCACAAGTGCCCTTCACTTCAACCGGCATTAATTCAATAAGTTTCACTCTTCCAAAGTTTTCATAGAAAGTTGCATGCTGCATGTTACTGAATAATGACATTCTTGTTTGGAGATCTTTTTACTTCTGAACTGCTTCAAAATGCATGTCCTATGTGGATTCATTTTTTCCCTGTTTTCGGTGCAAAAATAGTGAATATATGCAAACTCGTATGGTAGGATAGAATGGAAAAAATTTCGCTTCTGATTAGTGAGATGTACCTCCAATTGGTTCGTTGTTTCCTTTCATATATGAGGATAGAGTGCTTAAGCTTTTCCCTGGAACAACTCAAGGCGATCGTGGCGATTTACCAGCGAAAGGAATTTACAAAACGAGTATAAAGTAAATAAATAGATCTGATTTGATGCAAAATAAATTTGTCTCCTCACGTACTCGCTTGTCGCTTAAAGCCTCGTTACTATATATATTTACCCTAGGATTTACCTTATCAATACTAATACTGATCCCTGTCTTGTCGCTTGTCAAGACTGAAGTTGAAATAAAGCAGAGGGACTCAATTTTTGGAATTTGCATACCAACAGTTAACCTGTCCAAGAGTATAACGAACTGTTGACATGATTTAAGCCACAAATAACCCTTGTTCCTTGTTATCCTTAATACGTTTGGGCTAAAGCCTTAATAATTTCACAATTAAACACGATTGAATGGATATCCACCTTCTATAAATTAAATAAATTAAATAAATTCCACATGTATTTTAATCATTCCACTTGTTTTCTGCACAGGGGAAGGCGGTGCTGTGTTTCATGGATCGGTACAAACACCCCTCGTCCGAGCTGAATCTGGGAATGAGCTAAGGTATTCAAATTAAACTTTCTGGTGGTTGGACATTAAAATAGCCAACACTTTGACATTGTAACAATTGTACGCCTGATAAAAATCGTCTATAAATCTGCACAAGCAAGTCTCACGTAAGGAAGGAGAAGAAAGATCAAAATTAAAAGCTTTTACATGAATCAAACTCCACTCAGCTCTAAACTCGAGTCAGACTGCTTCTGCTTTCACTCTCAATTTCACCACCCCATCCAACAGAACAAGCACACTTGTAACAGATCGCTGCATTGTCATTTACATCATTAATCATTCGAAAATACATATCATATATTTACAATGGCAACCGAATTTTTACTTACACATAAACATTTCACTTGATTCGACTTTAATCTTTTGTTATTAATGGCTTGTTTAGATTAGAATCTCCAACGCGAGATCTTGACGTGTTCGCAACTCATGGGATAGCGATTGACTCCCGTGCTGGTGACATAACTGCCACATGCCTTGCAGACCTTAAACTTCAATCCACGGAAGGATCGGTTAGTCATTTGTCTTCTATTATTAACAAAATGCCTGGTTGAGCAACCGAATTCTTGGGGAATTGGGACAAAAGCAGGCGTTCCTTAGACTTCATAATTAACCGACTGACACGTTGTTACTTTCAGGTTCGACTGGACGCGCCTAACGTGTACATGCCAAAGTTACAGACAGCAAAAGTGTCAAGTGCCAAGTTACCTGTGGCAGGGGCCCCCGTCTCATCATCATCCTCCACAATCAGCAGAGCAAATCGTCCAGAAGTATATCAAGTATGCGTTTGTGGGAAGGGCAGACTATTCCTAGCCCCTCCCGACGGCCCTTGTGTGGCAGACAATGACGTTTGTTGGTAGCCTAGTCAAAGTCCCACCGGCTAAAAGTTAGTGAGATTAACGAACTAATCTCGAGAGTCAATCGTTACGTCAGGTTCACTTCCATTAAGCAATAAACAAACGACTTTAACGATTCAAATCAATATAATGAACTTATAATGAGACATAGTTAGTAATAAGTAGCAATCACATGTGAACCCAACAGACAAATTGACTTATTACCAACTTTATATGATTTCCTAGGCATAAGAAGGTATACAAATATCTCACTCGTTTTGTCCTCCACACTTAAGCAAAACTGTAAATTTCTTACTGGTGAAAGTATGCCGATATACTGGCTATAACTGAAGTACTGCAAAAATTGTAAACTCAGTTCCGATGTGCAGGGCAGAACAGAGGAGAACTGAAAGAGTATCATATAAATATCACAAGCATTCGAAGGAACTGTTTTTTATACTTGCAATCTTTGGATGTAATAATTATTAATTAATAATACCAAAAGTATTATTTTAGCATACGCAGTTAAGGGTGATCCTTTTCCCCAACGAAAGAAAATCAAAATAGTGTTGTATTGAGTTAACACAGTAATCATAAGCCATTTTTATAAAGCGTTGATTAATGTTAATGAAATATTGAATATTAATTCCTCGTTAGATTAGGACGCTATATGTGCATCTGCAAAAAACTGTTGTGAGGATAGAAACAAAGTTCTACATGGACATTTTTTGGTTCTATACAACCGATAGTAAAAAGGGCATTCGTAATTATTTAATACAATGATGATGACGGTTGCACTAAATAGCTAAGCATATTTACAATACAAAGCAACGATTGATTATACAATGACTGGAGCATTACCATGAATTGTAAAAAATAAACCAATGAACTTGCAAGTTTAATTTCACTCACTAAAGTAAGGCAGCAGTTTATCCCATATAGACAATAGATATATTCCAAGCAGAGCAAGAGATTTGACATCCATCGTATAAGGAATGGAGGGTACAGAGACAGGGCCCAAGAGATGAGGATCACAAAAGGGTGGAGAAAGTGTGTGGAGAAGAAGAGAAGAGGTTGGATCGGGATAAATTAATGCAAATCCCGTCTTTCATGGTTGTTGGGTTGGATTGAGCTATAAAATATGTACATCTGATCATTAATTCATTGTTTAAGCCATGGCAATAGAGCTTTAAATATCCCTTTCTCTTCTCGGTGAAAGCAAATATGGCGAAACAAAGAAAGCAGACAAGACACACAGTAAATTGTTCAACTGCGGAAATTAAACTCCATCCTTAATATCTGTCCGTCCGTCAGCATTTCTCTTTGGGACTGAGTTAAACCGCGCTAGATTGTTAATTTGTTTAAAGTTCATTATAGTTTAGATCATCGGACAGCCAGTCTTCATTTGTCTTCATTTACGGCATAGTTATCAGGAGCTTTTTATTTATTCCATTCCTCATCTGTCTAGAATTGTCAAGTGGTGGCTATCAAATGCGTATTCATAATTCAAAACCCTATGCATGCCTGTGGCACTCTTGTTAATAGGTGTTCAGCAATGCCAGTGACAATCTCATGTAACTGTTGCAAGCATACGCTGGTACAATTTACCACTGCTGTAACTGAGGGGGAGAAATTAAAGAAATAAGCATTGCAAATTGACAAAATGAAGTACGCGGTACAAGAGGCATTTGAAGTTGCGAATTAAATTACATATTTGAATTAAATGTGGCCAACGTTAATTTAACCCCGGGTGCCAAAAGAAAACTTGATGAGCCAAGTAATACACCTTAAAAACCAGTATTGATTATGAGAGAAACTGTGCTCGAGCCTAAAAGCAAATGCACACAGAAGAAATGGAGAAAGGATGAGGGCTGAAGATCATAAACAAGAGTTTAAATGAATGTTTATGCATCTGTGGAAGAGGAAAAAGAAGAAAAAGGAATTTTCATTATCCTGCTTTCTAAAATTTATTGTCCTTTATTGTTATTATTCGCTTTCTCTTTTCTTCCACTATCCACCATCAAGACTGCATTCATTGCATAATAACGACTTCTCCATGTGCCTTCTCCTAATGGCTGTAAAAGCAAGGATTGAATTAATAACCGAAATTCTCACTCTGCCCCAAGAAGACGTCATATAAACGGCTAACATGAAAGAAAATAGCGACGTGGTGTACAACATAACATCAACCACCCATAAATATTACAACCTGAGTGGAATCCAAGGAATGAGCTGACCCCCCATGCTTGACCCGCAGTAAATTTTATCCAATAAAAAAGATGTTACAAAAATGATTGTGAAAAAATGACATTTTGCAAGAAATATTGCATTGTTGAAGTCTCTCACCCAAAACCTATGAGAGGGCAACCGTATCTCACGGTCCTTAGTTTTCAGACATTCTCAGGCTGTCCCACAAGGTTTTATGATCAAATATTTAAGGGGACAATTATGAGACGAGTCTTTCTTCCAATTCAGCACATTGTAACAAAAAAGTTAGGAGGCGGGTGATGTGTGTACCACGAGTGAATGGATGAATGAGAAATGAAAGCGAGGAGAAAGTAGACAATCATCTCTATTCTTAAACCATTCATATCCTTTGCCTGCCAGGCAGCTTCTAAGAAAGAGTCAACCGTCTACATTTTTCAACAAAGAAAAGAGAAGGCATCAAAAATGCATTTGTAAGTGTCGTCTTTAGGTTAGCTGCCGGTCAGTGTCATCGCCGAACTTTTGCTTTTATTCCACAGCCACAGCCATACCCTTGATTTGAACGTAGCAGCTCAACTTTCTCCACAAAGAAGAAAAAGACAAGTCGAGTCAGTCAGCAATTTTATGTTAACAAGCACATTCACCTGCCTTTCCTCCTCCTTCTGTCTCCTAATAATAACACCTTAATATTATGCTTGCCCTTTTCTTCCTGACACCCCGTCAATATTTTATGTCACCTTCTTTCCCTCCTCTCCTACAAATGCTCCTGGTCGGGGATGAAAAGCAACTTTCCCCACGCTCAAGGTTCACCAAATGGATAAATGGTCAAAATCCGAAAATGGACAAATGCAGAAAATACAAGAATTAGAATTTCGCTGAAATTACTTTTATTTTCTTTATGGATGATAATTAACAACAATGTCGGCTGATAATTAATTTTGACATTGTCGATAACAGAAGTAATAACAAGAATCGTACAAATTGGCCCAAAAACTTGAATAAATACGAATGCAGTAGAAAGGCTGAGCCCATGTAAAAAATCTAATCTTCCAAGAAGAAATATGATCCGGCTCGCTTTTGATCAACGTCTTTGACGGAGTCTAACTTATTAATTCTAGGTCTAAAGTTAGTTGGATCTCTTCTAAAAGTGATGCCTAATAGCTCCAAAAACTTATTCATCCCTGGGAGTAAACTTTGTGGAGTGTTGGCCATCGTGTCAATGGAAGGGATTCCTTCAAAAACAATCACACGATCTGCCAGGTACGTTGCCATGATGAAATCGTGTTCCACAACAAATCCAGTCTTTTTGGCGTGGAGGATAAACCTGTATATAAGAAATGCATGCAAGTTAATAATAAACTCTGGAGAAATACTAATGTAGGAGATTACAATATTTGTGCGTACCGTTTAATTACTTTAGCGGCCACCAAACGTTGTTCTGAATCCAAATAAGCCGAAGGCTCATCGATAAGGTAGACATCTGCAGGTTTTCCGAGGCAGAGGGTTAAAGCAATCCTTTGCAACTCACCACCAGACAACGTTTGCACTTCATGATCAATGACCTCGTCGATTTTCATTGGTTTCATCACATCAGTAATAAACTAAAATAATACGACTCGTTGTTCAATGTGTTTCATAAATCATGCAAAGCTACCTCTTAAATAAGTACTTGTAATTACCTGAGGATGAATGTAAGCATCCCTGATTTTCTCATGAAGCAACTGACGTACGGTACCTGTCGACTTGGGACTTATTTTTTGAGGTTTGTAGCTAACATTGAGCACCGGGACATTAGCTATTTATGATAAACAAAATTAGTCAGCAGACTGAAGAACAACAGACGTTCGGGTATGACACTTACATGAACCATCATCAGGTTGAAGCTTGCCAGCAAGCATTCTGATAAACGTTGTTTTTCCAGTACCATTTTCACCCAACATTACAAGAATTTCCGAATCCGTGAATTGTCCTTCTTTAATTTCCAATTTGAAACCTCCCATTGTCTTCATCATGTGCGGGTATTCATATCTTGCCAATCTCTTCACTTCCTCCTCAGTTGCCGACTCAGACACCTTGAACACTAAGGCATCTTCACGGAAGCGGAGGTTTTCAGTTGGAACGAAACCATCCAGGAAGATATTAATTCCTACAAAAAAGCAGGCCAAGTAAATGCATGATCAATTGTCATAGCTACAGATAGATTTAAGCTTCATACCTTCTCGAACAGAGAATGGCATCGTAACTACACCATAAGCACCAGCAACTCCATAAAGCACGCAGATAAAATCAGATAAGTAATCCAACACAGCCAAGTCATGCTCCACAACAATGACATACCTGCAATACAACAAAATTTTATGAATAAACCTTTGTTAATGACATTTTCTATTTGTTAAATAAGACAACGTACTTATCAGGGCCCAAAAGAGAACGAATCGCTGTAGCAGCATTCAATCTCTGCTTAACATCCAAGTAGCTAGATGGTTCGTCAAACATGAAGACATCAGCCTTCTGGACACAAACCATCGCGATGGCAAAGCGCTGAAGCTCTCCTCCAGACAAATCGGCAATACTCCTGTCCACAACGCTCCTTAAATCTATATAAAAGAAACCATAAGGTAAGGGCACGAATACACTTAACCGACCGTAAAGTGATAACTAACCGAGTTGGTCCAGTGTCATGCCTATATTATCCATTTCAGCCTTCTTCTCCAGCATTTCCTTAACCATCCCTTTCACAGCCTTTGGAATCTGGTCGACATATTGTGGTTTAATTAAGGCCTTCAGGTTGTCTTCCAGAATCCTCTTGAAATAATTTTGTAACTCTGATCCACGGAAGTAAGCCAAGATTTCCATCCAGTCTGGAGGTTCCTACAAGGTAAATTGTCATAGTTTTAAATAACCAACTTCCATATGCTCAAACGAACCAAAAATCGTCCCAAGTTTGGCTTCAACTTGGCCGCAAGTATCTTGAGTGCAGTGGACTTTCCAATCCCATTCGTTCCGACAAGACCCAGCACTTCCCCTGGCCTCGGAGTTGGAAGACGGTGGAGCTTGAAAGAATTTTGAGAGTACCGATGGGTCGTGTCCTTGTTCAAGTTACTGGGCAGATTGATGATGGAAATCGCCTCGAATGGACATTTCTAGAAAACAGTAACACACCGTCAGTTAGGTTGTCAAAAGAGGATGGAAAAAATTGTCCTACCTTGACACAGATACCACACCCAATGCACAGTTCCTCTGAAATCTTGGCAATCTTATCATTTGGCGTGACTTCGATACACAGTTTCCCCATCCGAACGACGGGACAACTCTTCTTGCACTCCTGCCGGCATCTTTTCGGTTTGCACTTGTCCGAATTGACGATGGCAATCCGAGTCTGCTGGTCCGTCTCCTCCATCGCCTTTAACCGTGGCATTTTGAGAAAAATCTATTTTGTCCTCTCAGAAATTTTAATAATTATCTTAAGCAATTAATCAACATATGTCGTTCAACAAACAGGAAGAACTTGTGACTGACTGACTGACTGACTGAAAAAGTGAAGGGCTGATTGCTACACACGAGGAGAATTTCATTCAAAACAACCTCTCAAAGGAATTTAACGAGTTTCTGGTCGAGTGCAAAGATGTCACTTGGCTCAACTCCTTCGACTCGTACCACCACTGACTTTTTTGGTAAGTCTCACTTCTATTTTCTCATGAAAAATGAAATTGAATGAAGCAAAGATCTTAAAAGTATTCAGATTGTATGTCTTTGAGTTCAGAGACGTTCATCATCTTCAAAAGAAGCAAGAGGGATGCAAATTAAAGAATGCAAAATGAGTTAAAGCATGAAGAACATTCAGATAAGAAAGGGATTATCTAAGTAAGAAGTAGCGATAAGGAGCTATTATTTCGTTTTTACATATTCATGAATTTGTTGACATTATGTCCATATCATTTGAATTCCTTGGTATATTGTAATGCAGGTGCGTTGCGTTCTCGTTCTGACTTGAGTGTTTATTTTACTTTTATTATGCACAAAGAGGAAGCAGGGATATTCAACCTTTGATTGACTTAATCTTTGTCCTCCTGGAGAAGGATTCTCACGAGTCTAAAAATGAGAAACAAAACGAAGGTTTGTTGGGAAAAAAAGGAAAATCAAAAAAAGGTTCTTTTTGTTTGAGCCATAATGATCATTATTCAATATTATGTAAAACGGAAAAGAATGAGAATGACCAGGAGGGAGAGAAGAGGGACTATTATAACTGTAGTTGTCACTTGCATTCCTTTTTTTTTGCAATTAGTCATAGTAGTCAGTCCTTCATGTGGGGCCCTTCTCAGGCATAGAGATATTTCTGATACGAAGCTTTATTGTTCTTGCAGTACCTAATATAAATTATCTTTTCATTCACGGTTCACAAGACAACCGCTGGGCAGCTTGACATTTTTTTAGCTTGGAATTCTGACTGGCTGACACTTTTACTTCCATTCCGCTACAAATTAACTGTTGCTGACATTTCATCTGACGAGTTGTAATTGTACCAGACAATCCAGTAAAACAGAAAGTGAGAGGTTTTGGTATGTTGTTGTCGATGGTTGTTTTATTCAATAACGGTTCTTCTTCCGTTTAATTTGTTCGCGTGTGCCTAAAACTGATTGATTGACAGAATGTGTTACAGAAGGGCGAATTGGACATGATTGTCATCAAGGATGATTATTAAAACAGTTGTCATCAAGACTGGTTTACAAATATCAACGTGTGCACATACAACCCAGTCATTTTTATAGAATTAATTAATAAAAATCGCACAGTGCCCCTGGACACTGTCATATGCCAATTTTCAGGAAAGGTTTCCCAAACGATTAGAGGAGAAAGGACAGGTCGTTCATGATAGGTATTGATCCAATAATGATGGAAGGGTGGACAAAGTAAAAATCTTGTTTGTTTATCCTTTTCTTTCCCTTTATTTCTTCCTTTCACTCTTCAGAAACAAGAATAATGGTTCGATAGCCAGGCCTGTTTCTGTCATCTATCCCTCAGTCACTCAGACTTGCATACAATGCAATGCAATAACAACAATAAATTGTGACAATAATACAGTGGGAATTGGGAATTGGCAACAGTCAAATGAAACCAATTGACAACTGTGATGGTGGGTCTCTTCAATAAAAATGCTTATTATTGTTATTATTATGAAGGTAGGATGGAAAAAAAGGAGAGATTTTCACCCCTACTTTGCATTACCTACTTTACATTTTTTCTCTTTTTTTTCGCTTCTACACTATTTCATTTTACGACATTATTGCTTACACAATTGCAATGCAATATCCTCGTCTTCTTGTAAGCAAGCGATCTTTCCAGATATTGTCATGCCAGAGATATTCCATTGGAACATTTTCCGGGGCACCTTGACACATCCCCCCCTGATCTTCGGTTTATTATTATCATCCCCAATCCAATGATTACATTTTAACCATCGTGGATTGGAAAAAATTATGCTTTACGGAAGAAGAGTACAAGTACATGGCATGGATGATTTACTGTGTCCAATTGCTTCATGTCATCGTCATCACCAACCACCATCGTCGCAGTGATCACCATCTCATCTGAATAACTTGCTACTGTCCAACCGACCCTCTCGTATTTCCTCCCTTTCTCTTTTTTTCTGGGATCGTTATTTTATTTTATTTCACTTTATTCTATTGCATCATTTTCATTCTTTATTTCCAAGTTGTTGAGTTTTGCATAGCCAATACTTTTGGAGACTCTCGTCGAAGGGTGATTGCGATTGTGATAATAATTGTGGATGTGATGGACGATAGATTTGTTGGAGAGACACAAGGACAAGAGAGGAAAGAGGCGATGGGTTGAATTGGTTGTATGTGTAATGGGCAATGCTCCATGCTTGATGAGACGGAAGAGAAAACCATAAATTATGAAAGCGGCGTTTTATTTCAAGCCATATTTTTCTTCACATTCCATCCTGATTTTATACATTGATAGCGTCACCAAACCATTTATTTATTTATTCCATTTTTACTTGGTTTTTATTTTATTTTACCCCCACACGACAAGCATCCACCCATCCCAAGCGACCATCATCGCCTCGTGCGACGACCACCACGAACGAGTCAAGCCACAGCCGAAAAAAGCTTTTTCTGATCTCAATCAACTATATTTTTAGGGTAGGAGTACAAATTTAACCAAATTAATACAATACGTACGTGGCACACACAATGCGATACGATGCCAAGATTCAAATCACCAAAGCAAAACAGAAGGACAGTCAAAGCCAGCAATCACTCGATGAAAGCCTGTCGAAACACTTAAAAAAGAGGTTGGGGAAAGTAGATGAAGCAGGGTGGATGAAATAAGGCGATAGTGATGACGCGATGAAAGAAAGGGTGTATGGTCATGATCCTATGTTAAGCTAGTCTCCTTTTAACCAGTTCAACCTTTCTTTCTTTTACCAGGACGCTGGTGGTTACTTTGTTTACCACAGCTAACAATCCAATCAACAACGCAATTAGCCATTTGCATGTGAATTGAAATTTCAAACATTGCAAAGGTAGGTATGCTTACAACATATACTCAAGGACCAGAATATCAAAACTTCAGCTTTAGCTTGCAGATTATCGCATTTCTGTGGAATGTGGATGTTGATCTTTATTCAAATAAAAATAATTTACAAGATAAGAATATCCAGAGACGCAGAGTTATTCGTCAGGTGCTCTTGTGTTTGTTTCTCTTTGAATACCTAATTCAAATCCTTACCTTGCTTACCTTATCCAAGGTTTTTGCAGATTAAATTTTTTTCAACTCTCATGCAAAATGCCAAAAATGAATGCTTCTCATTCTCATACCAAGTTTCCTTTCATCCCCATGCCTTACATTCCTGTGTCAACGTTCTTCACTGTTGTTGTGCGCACACTTGATACAGATAAAAATAAAAGCTCAGAAAAATTTCCTCTTGTTCTCTGGACAATAATGGAGAAAAAAAGTATAAAATGAATAAATGTAGTTTATCCCCAACAACCCTAGCCCACTCTCTCTCTTTCTCTATCTATCTCTATGACCCTTCCACTCTTCTCTCAAAACCAACCCCACGCACCCATACATAGACACACATTACATGACGGTCGTCATGGCAAAGGAATGGGTTTTCACATATAATTTGTGGGGGACTACGTGCAGTAGCTCTTTCCCTCTTTCCTTGGACTTTTCTTTCTGATATTTTTGTGAAAAAAGCTTCAGCTCACACAGGAATAATGCAACCCTAAAAATTCTCCCCCTTTTCTTCCTTTCTTTTTCCTCACCCCACAGCCCAACAAAACTCACGTCGTCCACATGAGTGAATTGAAGAGAAACCCTCTCTGCCTCACCCCACTCACTCTCCAATTCCACTCTTAAAAGGAAAGTAAAACTGCTAAAACTTTTTCTGGATTTTCTTCCCCAAGGAGTTTAGGTTAGGGAAGCAAAAGAGTTCTCTCTCTTTCCCTTTCCTCTTTTTCCAGCAGAAGAGGAAAAGAAAGAGATGCACATTATTATTGATCATCAACCAACCAGCATCCCCTCAACCAACCAACCCAAACTCACTTTTGCTTTTAAAAGAAGTGAGCCTTGTCAAGTCAAAGACTCCACTGACCCTACCGCACGTTCGCTCTTCTTCTTCTAATGCAATGTTATGTAATCTTCTTCTTCAACGAACGAAAGCGTTCCATAACACTAGAAGCAAAGTAAAAGTGCAAGGGTAAAAAACTATCTTTAACCTCTCCATGAATTTATGTAAGTCGGTTGCTCCTGGAGACAAAGTCCGGCGTTTTGTCAACAAGAATCTGGAAAATGTTCTATGCAAACCTTTAAGATACGCCTTTGCTCATCTAATTTAAAAGCAAGACGGAAATTATGTAAAAATGTCGTAGAGTTTTGGCATGTTTGACTAAATTTTACGTAAAGCAAAACGGTTGCAATTTCCATGTCCATTGTTTTATGCAAATCAGGATTTTTTTGAAGGTAAAATGAATCATGCAAGATTGCAAATGACACTGACAATGACACTGACTTGCCGTTGTTGGGGTTTGAGAGAAGAAGGAGAAAGAAAAAAGGAAGGCATTGGCATGACGTTGTTGCGTAAGGTAAGGTAGGATGCTGTGTTCGAGGGTGAGAGCAGAAGGGAGAAAGAAGAAGAACATAGAAAAGAGAGTGCAACTGAGGATCCGAGCTCAGTTTAGTTGTAGTAGTCTCAATCGAACGGAGAGATCGTCTCGCTTCAATCCTCTCATCATCGTCGTCTCTTTTTCTGTAACTCTTCTTTTCCCTTGTTTTCTCTAAAAGACAAAGGAGTCATAAAATTAAACTGGAAAAAGGGAAAGTCAAAGTTCTCCTTTTGGAAGGAAATAAAAAAGGGAAAGGGGTTCTCCTCCTTCACAACAAACAACTTTCTCTACACATTTCTCATCTTGTTTGAAGCAAATTGATCGGTCGAATAATAATTTTTTTTTGTGTGCTGTGCCTTTGATTTGAGTTGAACTACTACACAAATGAGACATTGTTTATCATCATCATCATTGATTTAAATTGAACTACGATTTCGTCTCCGCCTTCAGACGGTGTGAAAGTTCCGCCTGGTATGGTTTATCATCGTCTCGATTATTCTAAACCAACCTGTGCTCTGAGGATGTGAGGAAATCTACCGTTGAAGGTAAATCAGCAAGACTTTTTTTTGAATTTTAAATGGTCATTGTTGGTCAGTCGTTACGCATTATTATTCATCACCACGCCATCCTATCCTCCCGCTATATGCGTATCTCGTGTGCGTTGGGGCAGTCAGTCAGTCAGTCTTTTTGGTTGGTTGACTGATAAAAGAGCATAAGAAATGACAGACAAGGTTAATAAGAAAGGTACAAGTAGCACATAATAATAATAAGTAAGTGGGTGAGTGGAGTAATTGTATGCTGGAAGACGAGAGATGTTATGTTTGTTGTTGGCCATGGTCATGGTCAAGGTATTTTACCCAGCCAAAAGGAAGGGTCCAATAAATAAACCAGCAGACGGGTAGAGGCACTTTTTTTTATGATTTTATGACTTAGTCAAACACAATGAGGATCAGATGATCTCTTTGGCATTGACATTGGCATTCTTAAGGAACTGCCCACTCACAATAAAAAGTGAAATCAAAGCTTATTTAAATAGTAAATCATCAATTTTCCTTTATCAATGTCAGATTTCAAGGAAAGTCAAACAAACAACCTTAAAACACTGACACAATGTTTTGTTGGGATACATATATGCAAGGAAGGGAGACGTTGGAGAGATAACCAGATTTTGATTTTGAAAGTGAAGCAAACCAAGAACAGCAAACAAAACACAATCAAGAGAGGATTTGATTTTAAATTTCATTCTTCTTTTTACGTTAGCTTGGTTGAGAAGAGAAGTGTGGGTTAAAAACTTTTAGTTTAGATGATGATGATGATGATCAAGTTTCCTGGAATGGTGCATGATGATAATAATAATAATAATAATGGTGATGGTTGACGGGTTGGTTGTTTGTGCGTGAGTGAGTGCGTTGCGCAACCAAAGCGAAAGTATTAAGACGAGTAAAAACCTCAT
>JAQIWU010000950.1:0-20032 GCA_034696445.1 Isotomiella minor | reverse complement strand
AGGGCTTTAAGCGACAGCTTTACAGTTAAGCGATAAGCGCTAACTTTACAAGCGAGAAGCGCTGCCTTCACGCACATGTCATATCAACATCTTGAGCAGCTGATGTTTTGAAAATAGTCCAGTGACGTTTTTGATTGAAAGAAAGAAGAAAGATGGATTTTCCCAAAGTGTACAACCACCAGTGCGTCCTAGGGGGGTGTGACTCTACCGAGGAAGGGCTGAAAGTGAAGAGGAATCCCTCTCAAAACCTCGTCAAGCGTCTGTTTGGTCGAGAGATGTGGGGTGGATTCAACCCTCGAAGGTCTGGGACGGAAAAATACGTTCAGAGGGCCATGTATCAAAGTGTCTTTCCTAACTTTACCATTACCCATGTGGAAAAGCCTCCCTGCTTTCTTAGGAAGTTTAGTCCGGATGGGGACCTCTTTGTTGCCTTTTCCTCGGATCAGATGTCTGTGGAAGTCTACTACTTCCAAGGGCCCCAGGCTGCGAATCATCTCTTCCTCCCGTTGGTGGATACGTGGATGTCCAGTGGGAACTGGCCGAGTGACTGTGGTCTGGATCCGCCCCCGGAAAAGGTACCGTCGTTGTCTCGACAAAGTCAATACTAACTGCCTTCTTGTCTTCTCCTTTAGAAGGCGAAAATGTCCTCAACCCCTGATCCAAAGAAGGGCCGGCAGGATCCCTACTCCAAAGGTTTCCCAGACCTCATCGGAGCTGATGACAAGGACACTTGGAGTCAAGAGATTAGGAGGTCCGTCTTTGACTCATTCTTTAAAATGAAGTTTCGTGTGAGGGTGGCTCCACAAGGGGAGGACTTGAACAGGGAGTGTTCCCTTTTCACAGAAGACTGTCGTTATCTTATCGTGGGCTCTGCGACTTATGTGCAAGACGACGTGGCCTCACTAGGGTTGAACGGTGGGTCAACACCGGATCCCTTCAGGACGAACGAGTCGGTAGAACCCAATCCTAGATTCCCTTTGGAGGATTATTCCATCCACATTGTCGACCTGAGGATGGGTGTGTTGTCAGACTCACATTGTTTCAAGTCGGATAGGATCTTCCTCTCGCATAACCAAGGGCTGTACCTGTACCACAATACGCTGGCCGTTTTGTCCGTGCAGCATCAGACCGTTCATATTTTCCAGATTGACAACGGACAGTTTTGGCCGATTCGGACGGTGGGAAGGTTTTGTTATGAGGATGATGAGTTGTTTTACTCTTGTAAGTTGAAAATTTGATTGTTAAAAAGGCTACTTTGCATAATAATTAAACTTTTCGTCATTTTATAGCATCAGTTCCAAGTTTTGGACACATACGCGCAAAGGACGAAGCCTTCTACGGCTCCCTAAAACAAAAGCTGTTATCCTTCGTCTATAAGCGAGCCTACGAAAAAGCATACCAGTCCAGCCCCCCAGAATATGCAGACCTCTCCCGATTCTACCAATACTACAATCAGTTGGCCGCACTCAAAATTTGGAAGATGCAGTTATTGGACGAGGACAACTTACTCCTCAAGTATTCCACGAGTGATGTGGTTACCCTTCGGAATCAAGAGCCAAATTCCCAACATTGCATCTTTGTCGTGTACAACATTTCTACGACGGAGGTTAAGGAGGTGTTTGAAAATACGACGGGGAATTTGGTGGACTTGTTTGAGAATTTTGCAGACAGTTTTCGAAACACGAATTTGATCATGGATGGACGCTTCGCATCGTCACCGTCGAATAACTTGTTTTCTAGGTAAGAACAGGAAAAGTTGAGTTTAAAAATGTATGCTTTTATAACTTGCTATTGTTCTACAGGCAAATTCATCAAAAATTTCGTCAAACCATAACAAGTGCGCGGTATGGAGGACCTGTGGAAGCGACGAAAAGGATCCTAGCCCAACTGCCTATAAGTTCCCAATCCTTCAGCGCCTCCCCTTACCTGGACATGTCCCTGTTCTCCTATGATGATCACAGAGTGTCCTCAATGGAGAGGCCGAAGGCGTGTGGGGAAATCCCAATTCGATTTTACGGCCGTGATACAGGGATCTACAAGTTCCAAATTCATGCTGGGATATTATCCCGAGGAGTACCTCCCTCAGCATCGGGTCGTCGTCTCGTCGCTTTTACATTTCATCCCTCAGCTCCCTTTGCAATCAGTGTGCAGAGGGCTAATACGGAATATTTAGTTCATTTCCACATAAGGATAGACCCTCACTCGATTCTACCGTAATTTTTTAGACAGCAAACATCCAACTTTTGCCTCCTTCCAATGTGCCAGTACCTCTTTATGCCAAATTTGACTTACTTTATATATTACATTTATTGTTGTAATTCGTGTAGTAACAAATCTAGACATGTCATTCCTGCTGTGATGATAGGTGTAAGTTATCATTATTAATAATAACAGTTTCTCCTGAAGCCACCAATGAATGTAGAATCTGAATAGTAGCAGCATTATTATCACTAGCCCCTGAGGCAGTAGTGGTGGTAGGAATGTGTAGTTGTAATTCGGACAGAAGCTCGCTTGAGATAGAGATTGGAATTAGTTGTCCTACAATGTCAAAAGTGGTTTCTTCTTCTTCTTCACCTTCGGGCGTTGGAACTGGGCCCTCAAGGTTGAGAGGAGTGGCAGTGGCAGGAGGAGGTTCTGGTGGGGCCAAGTGCGTCTTTTTATGCACTCTTAAACTGTTTGCCTGGGAGAACTTTTTATCGCACAAGTCACACTGGTACGGCTTTTCTCCAGTATGCGTCCTCACATGCATGGTAAGATGACTCTTGAGGGTGAAACTTCTTCCACAATTGGTGTGGGGGCAGGCAAAGGGTTTCTCCCCCGTGTGAACGCGCTCATGCGCCACAATGTCTTTTGGGAGAAGGAAAAGCTTGCCGCAAAATCGACACTGGTGCTTCTTCTCCCCATTGTGGATCATGAGGTGGGTTTTGAGGTGGAAGTTTCGTTGGAATGATTTCCCACAAGAAGGGTGGGGACAGGGGAAGGGACGGACTCCAGTGTGAGTTTGTCTGTGCCTCTTCACAGCTCCTGAAACGGCGCTTATGAGCTTCCCACAAACTTCGCACATTATTGTCGAGGGGGATTTGGTCGAGGAGTCGCCGCCAGTAGTGGAGGTTTTTACTGGTTTGGGCTTGGGTTTCCTCTTTGACTTCTTGGGGGGATAAGGGGATGGAGACAGGGTGGACAAATTCACATTCACGCCCTCCTGAGGGTCCTGTTCTTCAGATGTAGGTTGAGATGGGACATTGTTAAGCTTCTGTTTATTTCGACTTTTGCAACGTCTGGGTTCTTCTGGAAAAGTGATCCTTTCTGAAGGTTCCTCCATTAGTGGGACTTCTTTCGAAGGTGATGCAGTCGTGTTAGCCTCAGGAGGAGGTCTGGGGAAGATCTGTCGTTGAGTATTGAAAGTGTCTTGTGGAGATCTGCTGACAATGAGTTCTGGAATGAGATTCTTGGTGGTGAGAGATGCTGGACTGCTGTAGGAATGATCCTTGTTTTTGAAGATGGCAGAATTATGAGGGTCATCATGCATTTGGGCAGATAATGGTTCCGGAGGAGGTTCTGTGGACCCTGAAGTTGCAGCAGCAGATTGTTCCACAATCAAATTGAAACCTGCACAGTATAATTATGCCAATGGTCTCAAAGTTTTCTTTAAAATTCTTGAGGCGTACCAAAATTAGTCTGGAGCCATTTACACAACGTGTCAACTTGACCCTGGAGGGTGTGGACTTGACTTTTAATTGTGTCTATCTCCGTTTTTGAATCCATTGTGTGGACAAAATGGAATAATTCCCAAAATAAAATTAGAAAGTTAAAATTGGCGACGTGGACTTGTATGTTACTGACAAAAGCAAAGAAGAATTGGCCAGAACTTTAAAATTGAAGACTTAATTGTTTAAAAACCCTTTATTTTTGGGGGGAAGAAGAATAATTTTACGTACAAAATATTTAGCAAATGTGAGGACGACAAAAGACTGCAAAAAAATATCCCAAAGTTCTTTTGTGCGATGTGAGGTATGGAAGTCGTGGGACGCTCTACCTAGTGGAGGGGGTTGAAGCTATGAATTTGGTCTCTTTGTTTCAGAAATTTCTGGAAAATGAGTGTCCACCTTCCCGTAACATAGGCATAAGGAATCCATGTCTTGGGTTTGTAATTTGTATGTTACGGGGTCAAGTCGATATGAGAAGACCATGAATTGATGTTACGGGGATCTTTTTTTGTGGACCACACCCCCTGGAACATAGGGGGTCATCCATCGTCATGTCATCATTCAACATAATGAAGTACTCTCTCCAAATGGTCAACAAGGAAGGGATGGGCCCTTAAAAGCTTGACTTAACAAAGGAACGAACGTCCATAAGGAAATCTCAGTTGACCCCAAGGTATTGGAATCCTGTACTCTGGGAAAACTTGCTCAGTTGGGTTGGATGTCTCACACATTTTTTTGTGGAAAAATTTCTTCCGGTGCAAAAATATTATAGATTAATTAATGGCAAGATCTCTCCCACTCTGCATGCCAACTTGATTCTTGTTAAATTGTCGGCCCTTGTTGCCCCTAGACTAATAACGGCTATGTCCTTCTCCATTTGTTTGGCACTTATGAGGTAGCGAAAGGCTGAGAAGGTTTGGAGTGAGGACCCTAAGACTAAAATACTATCCGATGCATCCAAGTGATCTGGAATGTAAATAAAATAAGACTCATAAAAATACTCCTGCAAGGATTGCTTTATGAATTACCGTAAAGCTGATAAACTTTTGCCTTTGGTACATTATCCCCAAAGAATACTATGTCTGGTTTGAGCATTCCACCACACGACGGGCAGGAAGGGACAGAAAAGAGTTTTTCCACGTCCTAAAAACGTAAAGTCATTACAACACTATGCGGAGCAGAGGAATTGTTTTTGATGTCAAACCTCTGCAATTGTAAGGTCCCCATCAGGTCGCATCTGACTATCACCGTTGTTTTGACTAGTTGCCTCTCTCACAAGATTAATCACCGGTTCGTTACAAGATTCTAGCACCTTTTGAAACTGGACTCGCTCAATGTCGTAATCACAGTGGAGGCAAATGACACGAAACGCTGTACCATGCAACTCGACGCATTGTGTACTCCCGGCCTTCCGGTGAAGTCCATCCACATTTTGAGTCACCAGACACCCAATCTTCCCAAGTGACTCCCACTGTCGAATTGTTTTGTGGGCTATGTTTGGGTCGAAAGAAGAGAACCGCGGCCAAGCAAAAAAGTTACGGGCCCAATATCTTCTCCGTGTTTGAGGATGACTGAGGAACTCTTGGATTTTGATTGGTCTTCGGTTTGAAGTTGCAAACAGACCCACTCTTTCCGATCGATAGTCCGGAATTCCAGACTCAGTTGACACTCCAGCACCTAAAGAAACAATAACAAAATAATCTAGTCCAAAAAGGTCATTAGTTGAGAAGTTACCTGTAATGAGGAAGATCTTCTCGTGTTGAGCCACAAAGGACTGGAGCAAAGACACGTCCTCCGCACTCGGGGGCTTGTGTTTAGGGACAAAAGTCAAGCTCCGGACCGGAGTGACTCCTCCTCCATCAGCAAGTTTGAGAAAAGATGTCAAACCAACAATCCCTCGAGCAGTATTATGCATGGAGGAAGGACGACTTGAATAAATCCTTCTGCTCTTCGAGTCAATCAATTGAGGTGAGCCGAGACCTCCAAACCTGTTGTATACAAATGAGACATATTTATTATAACACTAGCGTACATCTGGACATTCGACCTTGGCTATAAAAAGTGCATGAATGAATGAAGAATTGAACCCAGTCATTGCGCATTAAAATTGACTTGATTGACATATCCAAATACTTTAAATGCTTCATGGGTGGGTCAATATGGGTTAAAGATTACTCCTGTGGATGATCCCAAGATCTTAAAATACCTAATTAATAACCACCGCATTTATAAAACAGAGTGTGTGTTTGTGATCTGTAATTCAATTTCGTCAGAGGAGATGCAGCGACTGGACTACGATAAGTTCTTAAACGCGGTAGCCAGAGGACGGAAGCCGCTCCTCGTCAGAGAGCTAAGTAAGACGTCTTTTTTCAAAACCTCAGTTGATTAAATATCTACCTCCTTAGATTTTTAGGATTTGTGAAGTTTTAACAAACAAATCAACACTACATAATAAACAGAATAATGAGAAGAGTTGTTCTAAACGGTGTTAGAGTACAAACCAAACCTACCTTCCTCAAGTCCTCTTTCTCCACGACGGCCCAAAAAAGGGGTGGGGAGATGGAGTCGTCGTCCGTTGTCACCAATTATTCTAATTTTTTGAACCCTTTGGCCCAACGGAGGAAGCCCTTGCTGATAAGAGAGCTGGGTGAGATGTACTATCGACTCAGTCAGTCAGTCAGATGACGGATCGAGCTGCTTTCACTTTCGCGGGAGGAGGAAGAATGCAGTCTTCTTTGTTCATGAAGCATTATGACATCTTTTCTATTCTTATTGCAGGTAAATTGTATGCTGCTTCGGGTTCAGATGTGATTTTCATGGCAGGGGGTTTCCCAAACCCCCAACTCTTCCCCTTCAAGTCCCTATCCGTGACACTGGATGATGGGACTGTCATGAATTTCCAAGACAAGGAGTTGAAGGCAGCACTTCAGTACCAGCCAACAATGGGGTATGTCTAGATTAGATACATTTGATTAGGACATGGAACTCTATAGTCTCTCTCCTCTCAGGTACCCCCCACTGCAGAATGAGTTGAAGAAAATGGTGACCCATTTCTTCAACCCTCCCAACTTTTCTTCAGGCTCTGATGTCATTGTGACGGTGGGGAGTCAAAATGCTTTGTGTGGAGTCTTAGAAATGACACTGGAACCTGGGGATGTCGTCGTTGTTCCCAAACCCGCGTACAGCAGTGTTCTCAACATTGTGAGTAAAGTATTTATGTAGTTGCATTATTGTGTACACATTCTGTGGCAAGTATCCCTTTGTCCAGAAAAGGTAATGGAACAGTCTCAAAAACTTGCCCAAAAATACTAGAGCTTTCACCCATGCTGCTTTGTCCTTTTTCTATCCGGTTTTTTTCATGGATTATTCTTACAAATATTTTTAGAAGGCTGGGAACATTTAAGGTGCATTCAATTGCTGAGAATAAACGTCTTCTTCTTTGCTTGTTTAGATGGATCCCCACTGTCCCACGTATTTGGGTGTGGACGAGGATGCAGAGGGAATGAACCCAGAGACACTTGAGAATGTCCTCAACAAATGGAAGAAAGAAGGTGGACGGTCTCCAAAGGTTGGTTGTTGATACAATATAATAATAAAACTGTATCATGTCTTCACTCAATTGTGTCACAGCTATTGTATATCAATCCCACTGGATCCAATCCCAGTGGTACGGTTATTCCAACAGAACGGAAGAAGAAGATCTACAGCATTGCGAGAGAATTCAATCTCCTAATTGTGGAGGACGATCCGTACTACTTTCTCCACTTTCAAAATGTAAACCATTTAGAAGATGACGAAATGATGATGGTCAACCAAAGGGTCATTATTTGTGTTGACATGCTTTTTTCCAGGAAGACCCGGCAACTTTCCTTTCTCTAGACACGGATGGTCGTGTCATTCGTTTTGACTCTTTTTCCAAAGTACTGAGCTCAGGGTTGCGAGTGGGTTTTGCAACTGGACCAAAGGAACTTATACGACCCCTTGAGTTAGGGCTTCAGGCATCCATCCTTCACGCCTCCTCACTTTCTCAGGTTATTTTGTTACCCCAAGGCAGTCATCTTATGATGATGGCTAAATTAAATTGTTTCTCTATTAAGGTTCTCGTTCATGGAGTTTTATCCAACTGGGGCATCCCTGGTTTCATAGAGCACACTAAAAGAGTCAAAAGTTTCTACAAGCGGCGACGAGATTTGATGCTCTCTGCAGCAGAGAAGCATTTAAAAGGTAAGGGCCGGACGCAATTCTAATACAACAACAATTGAACATGTACAAAATGATGACAGGGCTGGCTGAGTGGAATGTTCCACAGGGTGGCATGTTTTTGTGGATGAAATGTTTCGGATTGAAAGATACCTACAGCATGGTGATGGATAGGGGTTTGGGAGAGAAAATATTGATGCTTCCAGGCAGAGAATTCTATGCTAGGAGATCGGACCCTTGCCCATTTATCAGAGCTGCCTACTCCATCGTCCCAGAGGAAGAGATTGACAAGGTAAAGAGAGAAAACTTTCCTTTGCTTGTTTGCTTTCTCTCTCAGAGCGAAGCCTTTCTCCCATCTTATCTTCTTTCAAGAAGCCCTCTTGCCTCTTCCTAACCATGAATTGAGAATGAATGGACCAGAAAAAGAAACGACGAGGGAGAGGGAGAAAGTAGCACAGGAATTTCACGTTTCATATTTATTTCCCTCAGGTTCCTTCCTCCTTTTAAATTAACATTACGTTATCAATTTTGCAGCAGGTCTACCAACTTTCTGGTTCTTTACATAGGGACTCTTCATTCAAAAACCATTACAATGTGCTCATATACAAAGAACATAGCTTGTTGAAGACTTTCTTGAGTATCTTTAATGAATCGTCTTCCCGTCTGTGATGGCTTATGCATTTTGATATACTTTTCCTTACTTACATGCACCATAGAATATTGAAAATATTTCACTAAAATTTAAGACTATATCATCATTCATCATTATATAGGATTAATGATTTGTTTGTGATTGCACAAGGGGATTTAAAAGACTGACTAATGAAAACACATTTAACAGCAGGTCAAGAAGAGGTTGAGTTGTAAGGGATAAGTAAAATACTATATTCCTTGTGCTATAAGAATTGAATTACAGAATTTCATAGAGTTTGGCTTGACAATATGCCTGTCTTGCCATATAGACATATGGTGACCTCCTCTCCTTATTCCTACATATCTTCATCCTTCTCACCACCGGTGAAAGTGAAAATGGGTTCATCACACTTTAGACTGTAAGCTTTCCTCATGAGCAGAGCATCTACGGATCGCTTTCTCCCAGACAGAAAGTCATATCTCTTGCCACGTAGTTGAGTAGGATCAGGTACCTGTCGCCGACTACTGCTAGCACTACCACCACTCGTACAGATCGTGGGTAGTGGACTTAGTAACAAATTATCTGTTCTGTCACTACTCTTCGTGCTCTGACTCACGGGAGCATTTATAACCCGGCATTCCTCCTCGCACAAGAACCTATTATGGGAGGATGAGGTGGAGGAAATCGACGCGGAGGCTGAGGCACGTGGGGCCTCACTCCCAGCCATTCGTGCCGCAAGGGAAAAGCAGTGTTGCAAGTCCGTCATTGTAGTTTGTGTTGAGGAGGACCTTCTCCTTTTATTCTGATTGCTGGCCCCAGGGGCAACCCCACCAAGTTCCATGTAGTCGTTGACAGAGTCCACGTCAGAACAAAAACTATCCCTTTGGAGTCGATTGTGGAGGTGGTGGTGGTGTTGATGTGGATGGACTTGGACGTGGTGGGTGAAGAAGGTACTTCGCACATCCTGAGGCTGGAGGAGGGCCGAGGGAGACACGGGTGGGAGCAAGTACTCATTGTCATCCTCGTAATTCATAACACTGCTCCCAGGACTTACGCTACCACTGACTCGACTCCTTCTCCTTTGTGGAACTGGAGAAGGGCCTGAGCTGAGACCGTAGGCGACATTGTACCCACTGGCAGCACTAATACTTAGTCCACTATACCCACTCACGCTCGACACTCGTCTGCTATTGTCGTGGTTGTAGTAATGGTCATAATACGAGGAATTGTTATTTCTATGCTGTACAGAGGAGTATGGGAAGGGCAGTGGGGGAGGGAGTTGTTGGTGGTTGTAATGATGTTTGTTACTATCCCTCCTTTTCCTCCTTATGGAAATTTGATCGAAGACAGAGTCTGACCCTAAAGACCCAGACCGAGTGTTGCAACTGGTTCCTTCAGCGTCGTAGTCGTCATTCGTTGGAATGTTTTCACTGCTCGTACTCGTGTCATCCGCGTACTTTAAGTGCTCCATTCGTATAAGTCCGTTTGCTGTGAATGGGATTGACACGGGGAAACAGGGTTCACTCCCAGTATGCCCTTCCGTAGATCTGCTCCGGTGATGGTGAAAGTGTAAATTTCCATTGTCACTGCTACTTGGAGATATTGTCGGTGTGGGCATTATAACTTGGATGTCTATGTTCTGTTGTAAACTAGTACTTTTATTTGGCAAGCCTCCGGGCCCTTCTGGGGACAAAAAGTTGGGAGCCCCTTCTGCCCTGAGCAATGTGAAATTGTTCTTTTTCGCCTTGAACCTATGATCCAGTGGATCAAATCCCTGCAACTGACCATCTTCGGAAGACTCTTCGGAGTTTGCAGACGTAAGCAAAACGGCCGGGTGTGGGATGGAATAGTCTTGCAACCGATTGTGAAGAAGGAGTGAAGGGAGGTGGGTATTGAAAGGGTAAGGGTGGATCTGGTTGAACTGAACAAACTGAGCGGATGGAAGGTCAGGATGAAGGCTGGAAAGATTAGAGTCGTAGTGATGTGGATGTCTGAGATGATGTGGAGTTGTGGTGGGGGACCCGTCAGACAGGATTGGAGTGTTCACTCGTGACTGTTTCTTACACTTTGACTTATAGAGAAGGGTGAGGAGGACAAGGAGGAAGAAAGTGCCCAGTGTCAAGGCAATCCTTCTTCCTGTCTCAGCTTTATAATGCGTTCTAAAATACACGTCCCTCGGGTCAAGCTCAGTCGTCACGGTGAGGGTCATATCAGTAGGTTCACTTCTGTTGCCTATGAACTCTGTCGTTGTGTCATAAACAGAAGTCTTATTTAGGTACGGATGAGGCTGGGGTTGTCGGGGGGACGAGTCTGAAGTGGTCCCGTTCCGTAACAAGTTTACCTAGAGAAAATAGAAAGTGTTTTGTATCATTCAGCCCCAACATTTTACAGCATTCTTTTTCTTTGTTTGCTCACCTCGGTAAAGTTACTGTTTCGACGTTGTTGACTAGTAGTTGTGGTGGTGTTCCATCCATCCGTCTTGGAGATGTTTGAAGGAGACGTCATATGGACATACGAATGAGGTATGGTTCATCCTTTCTCCGAGAGCGGTGTGATGATAAGCAGTCAGTTCCAGACCCTTGACTACGTATGGAACAGATTAAATGTGGTGACAAGGCAATAAGTTTTTTCTTCTGCGATGATAATCGAGCGGAAGGGTTTCAAAACAGTTGCAGTCTTTGTCACCATTTCGTCCTTCCTAAAAACATAAAATAAAATAAAATTTTCATTTCATTTCCGTTCGTTCGTACTGGTATTATATTTCCCCTTATAAGCTTTCTGTCTGTCTGCATTGCCGGAAGTAAGTCACTACATGGAAGGCTTGGTGAAGAAATGAAAAATCTCTTTTTCCTCTCAAATTGAAATTGTACGGACAGAAGCACAAGCCTGCTTTTTGATATATTTATTTCAATTTGGTCATGGACACATTTCTACCTCTGCGTAGTGTTTCCCCCTATTTCTGTTAAAGAAGGCACTTTGCGAAGATTAGAAAATGGCTTTTGTTTGAAAACAGACGACTTTATGAAAAAAACAAGTTTTCCCTTTTTCAAAAAATCTCATCTTCTTTCATCTATGAAGGAGAGAGAGAAATCATGATGGTGAATGATGATGAAAGGGGGGAGAGGGAAGGAAAGTTGATTCTGTCGTTGAATGGAAATTGAATTTGATGCCAAGTAAGTACTCACTGTGAGGGAGAGAGTGAAAGTGAAGTAATATATTTTTTCGATTAACTGCTTTCACCTTTCACTACGTGACACAACGGTATTGATTTGTGCAATGTGTACATATGTCATAAGGACCTAGAGGGTCTCTCGTTATTTGACTAATGTCATACGTATTCATGTAATGCTGCGAAAGGGTGGTGAAATCAATTTAGAAACATATAATATCCTGTAGTACCACTTTACTCTGCATTTCCTTGATTAATCGGTCCAAAGATTCATTAGCATTCTCCCCTTTGCACAATCAGAGATTCGCATCATAGGTATTTAAATGGCTAGGGCATAATTCCAGGTTTATTCGCTCATTTTATATCAAAATTGGTCTCACTGCAATCAAGATTCTTGTTGAAGAGCTCTTATTCAAGGGTGATGATATTCATGAGTATATGTCTGCAAGAGATTTAAACACAAGCCCGATTGGTGTCTCCAGAAGAGATAAGACAGGTTAGCACTTTTATGCTCGTAAAAGGTAGGTTTATAGCAAATTTTATGGTGCAAATGTTTCCGTGGAGGAAGAAGTCAAGCAAGCAGATTCCAATAACCTTATCGGCAAATTTTGGGTTGTTTGAGGTTGGTATGAAATGAATGTCGTGTCGCGGTAGCGACGGAAGATGAAAAACACTTTCTTTCCTCCGTAGTGTAATAATGAAGACGTCGACGAAATTTGTTGGCCCCATCGACGTGATACAACTTTGATATCAGATCATTAGCGTTCTGTCGATAAATGACTCTTACTTTTTGTTTGAGAGGGGGGTATCGTAGGAGGAGTTTTCGTTTAACAAGTTTCAAAAGCTTTGATGATGGGTTTGATATGGAGATTAAATTGGTATATTTTCCCATGACAACTTTCGATCTACCCTCGGAGAGGAGATGGAATTGATGGCATCAGAGAGCCCTGAAACTTCAGGTGAAATCGAGTTAATTTTGTGAATTAGAATTGGATGGTTCTTCTCTTTCAGTCATGGAAATGTATGCATATAATACCCTCTCCCATACAGATGGAGGAAGATGATCGTGGTTCAACTTTTATTCATAGACCTTGGAAATACTCTCTGGAAACAATCCAAATATCAGTTCCTTCCAAAGGCTTAAATTTGCAATTCTAACAAGGCTTGTACACTTACACCATGCAGAGTCGAATGGTGCAAGGTGTGTGCACGTAATGAAATGAAAGAGTGAAAGTTTTTGGGGCGTGGAGGAGGAGTGGGTCGAGAGTCTGTGTTGCTTTTGCTGCTCAAGTTTAACTTTAATACTTTAATACTTGTATGATATGGCATAAAGGTGGCTTTCCAAAAACTACGTGTTTTATATCAAAGAACAGAAGGGCAAAAGACGAATGCGGAAAAATAAAATAAAGCTTTGGCAAAAAGAGATTTTTCCCTTTTTCATAACTTTAACTTTACCAAGGGCAAAGTAGTAGATGAGAACTGCACGGACAGAAGTGAAGATGACACTATGGAAAATGAGAACGCAAAAAGCCAAGCCCCTGAAGCACAGTAACAAAAGACAATCGTAGAAGAGAAAGCAAAAAGCGCACAACAGAAAAGTTCTTTTTTTCATTCATTTGAGCTTTTCCCAGATAAGTACTTTCCTTTTTCCTAGTGTGATTTGAATAAACTTGGTGTGCTATATCAAACCCACGCAGCAGGTTGAGTTTGAACCCGAATAAAGTAATTAAATTAAGTGAAGATGAATTTGAAATTACGGGGTAGACTTCGCTCTGGGAGGATTGGCTTTATTCAGGGAAGAAGAGAGATGAAAGTGAATAAGTTTTCTCCAATTCAATTGTCGTGCCAAACTTTTGGTCCTGGTTTTATCAATAGGGGTAGTAATTGGGTTTTGAGTTTGGTAACTGGAGCTCAAATGCAGATTTAAGAGCTTACTTCTACTACGAGAAAGTAAAACAACCAACGAAGGAACCAACTCTTAGGTATTTGGTATTGGCTTATAGGTACCTACTTATATTATGTGATAGTCCAACTCCAACTGTCTTTCTTCATTTGTCAATAGGGAAATAGTTTTTAGTTTTCTGTCTCCCTATAATCCTTTTCACTTTGATTGCTTGTAATTAGTACTAAACCGTGCTTTTTAATTAAAACGGATATTGAGTTCCTTAGAGAAAGTTATGGGGAAAACTGACGAATTTTGAAATTACATGCATGGCCACTCCTTGATATTTTTTGAGAACGGACTTCAATATACGAGTAAAAGGTCATACTCACAGGAGGCCAGGAGGGTCCCTATTGTGCAAGAGAGCCATTACAAGCAGGTGTCTCTTTTTTTACATAATTTGCTTTTGAACTGTTTTCATTGAGTGAAAGCTGGAAAGGACGGAGGGTCTAGTAGCCATTTGCATCTCTGGGAAGTACTTTGCTCTTTACATTTTACAAGGACCGAAGAGCCCAACAACGTACTCCATACTCCCAGATTGAGTACAGAGTTGGGAGTTGAAGTTTTTGAAGATTAAAACGGGGACAAGAGTGGTGATTAAAAATTTAGACGGAAAGAAATCGATTCAAGCCATCACATTCCCTTGCACCACTACCATGTAGGAGCCAACTACTATCTTGTTAGTTAACTTTCTCTCCTCTTTCTTTTATTTTATCTTAACAACTTTCAGGAGGCTGCTTCTGTGGTGGCCTTTGTTGTTGTTGATTGGGCACACTCGTGGTTAGATTGTCTTTTTCGAGTGTCCAACGTTTCTTTTCTAGGCTCATTTTATTTTTGTCTAATGCAAAAATTGATTTCTACTGTAAGTAGTCCCGCCGGTGTGATTACTGAAAATGAGTTACGCAATCGATAAATTAACTGGCAATTTTTCTTTGTATAAACAGCTTATATCAAACTAGAAGTGTAATAAGTTGCTCGTAAATATGAATACGCCCTCGGCTCCGTGAGACTTTCTCTCTCATCCGTTTTCTTCATTAATCAATTAGTGCAACAAAAAACTTCCGATTATGTTTAATTAGCTTATCTTACTTACCCTCCGTTTGTTTAGATAACTTAAGAGATGAGTTACCTTGGCATTTAGATATGCCTTTAAAAGTTAAGCGGTAGAAGAAATGTAGGGCAGGGTTTCACTCATCAAATAACTTAGGGAAAGAATCAAAGGAGTTTGCTCATATCATTAGCATTCCTTCCCATCCTCCTATGGATAGGTATAGTAGTACGCGAGTCTGCCAATGAAATACAACTTCAAGTTATCTTTGCCTTTCTTCAAAAACAAACTAAAAGAAGGAATAGATTACAAAAAGTAGATGTTTGAGTGTAGAACTTGAGTCCTTTGCATTACGTTACGCTACTTTCTCTACTGCCAGCCAGCATGCATTCAGCATGGATATCTATTTTGCTAAATAAATAAGAGGTCCTCATCCTTTGCGCACATTTCTCTTTATATAACTGAGTGATTAGGTACATACAAAGTTGCTGACGGTGGGAAAAAGTGAAAGTATCCACCTAGATAAGTACATTTCACCGCGATATTAGTCAGAAATGTGATATTTGTCAAACTTAAAACTTATCTTCCTTGACTATAGTAAAAAGTTTGTCGTCTCTTCTTGAGTTAAAAAACTAGTCGTTTTTGATACAGCTTCAGGAAGAACGCGGATAAACCGTTGCAAATATTATTCCAGGACTTTTACTTTACTTGCAGTGTAGTATGTAGGCTATGAAAATTGTCCTGGACATTCTTGCCACTATCGATATATTACATATCCGCATTCTTTTGAAGATTTTCACAAAGCCTCTATACTAGGACTCCTTATTGACGTCTTACATAATTCCAAACAAGCATAACTTTGTGTTCTTTTTGTCAAATGAAGTGTCTGCTCTGGAATATAGCGCTCGGTTATTTTATTTTGGAATATATTTGGATGAGTTTGACGGTAGCACATTTAATCCTGCCATCTCCATCATCCATTATTTCATGCAGCACATGCTGCGTGCACGGCAGACAGAACCGAAGAGTTTTTGGGCTAATCAAAACTTTCACTATGCGTCTAGTCTCTTCTATCCTTTCTCTTTCTCTGACTGGCAGCATGACAAGTGAGTGAGGTTGAGCTTCTCTTTTATCTTCAATCTTACCAAAATGCTCGTATTCTCAATACCTTTTGAATGATGCTGATTAGGCATTAGGGTGGATGGAAAGGAGGAAGGAAGAAGAAGGTATAATCCTTCATGCCTAAGTAAGCTGGACAAATAAATGCTTCATGCTAAAATAAAACAATCACTTTCATCAGCTAATGGGAGATGGAAGACGGTTGTATTAATATAAGTGCTCTATCTTAGACAACATGTCTTATCTTTCTACCCTACATCCATTCCGTTTCCATATTCATTAAATTGCTGAAAGTTGGTCTGCTACATGTGGATAGTTCGTTTTTGGGCAAAGCAGGGCAGCTTCGTATACACAATATATTATACTAAGCAGCAGTCAAAAAAATTGAAATCAACAACAACGATGGCTAAGGAAAGCTAGCAATCAGTTGCCGGTGTAAAGTGAAAGTCAATTCAACTTCAAAAGTAACGAAAAGTGAAATAACTTCAAATAAATATCTTTGAAAGTCAAATACCCGTAAAAAGAGAACAAAAAGTCCCGAGTCGAGGAGATGAGTTCTGATTCAGCAAACAGGGATCAAAGATGCGTTGCCTTAGCAGCAGAAGTTTTTCTGCTTCCCTTCCTTCCAGTGCAATTAACCTCACATTCGCTTTTTGATTGTAATAAAACGTTTTATTGTTATTTTTGATGTACCTACCCACCCATAAACTAAGAACTCTAGAAATTTTATGTACGCTACTGTAAAAGGCGAACAGTCCCGTAAATTGAAATATTCTTATGTGTTCATCAAGTCTTTAGCAGTCTCAAGGATGACCACTACCTTCTAGTCTCATTTTGCCTTCGCCTATCAAAGTACTAATTGATCAGCTTTAAAAATGTGTAAAGGGAAAACAGAACAAACACGAAAAAAGGCTTGCTGTTTGCAGAACACTAGTGATGTTGATGTTGTTTTGCAAAGCCTCCTTTCTTGTCTTCTTTTAAAGTTTAAAGTGGAACATTACTTTAAATCTCGACTCGTCCTTGGGTAGAGCAGAGAAGTGAAGAGAAAGTTTTTTCATTCCTTCAGTAATACGTACTTGTACAATTCGCGTGCAAAATTGAACTTCCTAATACTGTGAGACATATATCTCTGGAGGAGACAAGAAGAGAAAACAACAAAAAAGTGGCCTGGTTACTTTGCCCTATACTGGTGTAATTAGTTGCTCACATATATTTCTTCCCATTGCCAACGTTTTCTTATTTTTCTCCCTCGATATATCTTTTTTTGGAGACAAAATACAGGGGCACTGCCAAAAATGTCTGGTTTGCGATTGCATGTCCTGGATATTGGTGTCACTGCCTTTTCTCACGCTGTCGTCTGTTGAAAGGAAATGAATTTCCTTGAAATGTCATGCATCACGATAAACCCAAAAAGGAGCCTTTTTACGGTGATAACCTTTTGGTATATACAGGGGCTTTCTTGTTAGTCTAACAGTCGACTCTTTTATTGCTAAAAGTCACCACAAAAGACCAAGATTAAGAGTTGCAGGGATTCACAAATGTGAAGATATAGCGAAAGTTTTTTTACACGAGTGGAGAGGAGGATGGTAAAATCAAAGTAAGATAAAGCCAGAATGGGGTAGGCAGGCAGGCAAGGTAGACAGGGAAAGGTGAAATGGTTTTGAGTTGACTACGAATGGGTTCTATGAGGCGTGAAATGTCTTTCTCTCAGCCACTGTAACAAAGTAAGTAACGCAAAGTAATGGCCTTTCCGTAGGACGCTATCTATTATCTGTGTGATGTGGTGAAAGTGGAAGCTGAATTACACTTAATGTATGGCATAGCGATGATGGCCCAGTTGCTACCTATGCTGTGGTCACATGGATTTTACGTCCAAAACCAATTTGGGCTCTGACTGTGTGTGGCTGCCCAAGACATGAGATGACCTCCGTCTTTACGATTTCATCAAAAGAATCAAAGGCAAGGTTTTATTGCCAAAGTGAGTAGAAGAAATGAATGGGGGTAAGTGAAAGATTGCCAAATTACAATCTGTCTGTCCATAGTCCCTCCCTCTCCACATTAGAAGTACATAAGTGACTTTTTTTGTAGTTTTCCGACGAACTTGGTCGACTTTCGTTTACCCTATAAAATTCCTAAAATTATTCTCGAGACGCCCCGCTTTCAAATCTAAACTCAAGTGTTATGTTGCATGACTATTTTTCCTTCGTACACAGCAAGCAAGTTTTAATACACTATTTTACACATCATGACAATAGTAATGCGTCAAACATGTTCCTTTTCTTTACAACTGGACCGAATCGGAAGGATTTATGTTTTGGCTATATGCTTTTCTGTTCTCCTGTCATAGCCTCTTTTTACTTTACTTTAACTTGTTGCCTCTTTTCACTTTCTCTTCGTTGGAATTCCCAACTGCTTTTTAGCTTGTCATTTCTAGTTCTTTCTGGGTTCTTTCTAACAATTTGTCTTCTGTCTGTGTGAAGGGATAAACAGGCATATTCTTTTCTGTGTCATGTCACATCTTGTGCTTATTCTTAGGTACGCCTAATTGCCAAGTCTAATCACCAAACGGCAACGGCAACGGCGTGGTGAAAGCAGCACAAAGAATGCTTTCACTTTAACATTTTCTATTGACTCATCCCAACCTGCTGTCTATAGAATGATGCATACAGCGGTTCTATTTTTTCAGGTCGTCATTTGTCCCGTCCTTGAGTTTTATGCACAAACCTACTCTGAAAGTTTTTGCATCCTGCTACATTTTCTACAACTCAAGATATAAAAAAAAGCGGTTTAAGCTCCTGATAATAATGCATTCACTGACATTGTAGATGAGTATAGATAGTTGTGCTTGAAACCCGGTACAAAAAAAGAAAGTGATAAAGGAAAGAAAGATAAATAGAATGATTTTTTTATACGCTATTGTCTGGCGATTTGTAGTTCACTTCTTTCTCTTCAAAAAAAACCAACACCTGCCTATCTTTAGAACTGTAATAAACTTACACACATAGATAAAACGACAGTACTAGAGCTGCTAAACTTAGTGTCAGAATGACGTATAGGCTGAGAAAATGGACAGAAGAAAGAAATAATGAATGGAAAATGGTTATTGCTTTACTTTTACGTTCTTTTATATTCTACTTTGTGTGGGTCTGATTTGGGTGGTGATGGGGCGCGTCTTTTGTGTAAGTGAAAGTAAAAAAGGAAAGGAGGACAAAGGTATAAAACCCAGTCCTCAAAAAGCAGTTCGGCGGAATGTTATTCCTCATTTTTATATATTTTCACGGATTGGATTTTCTGCCTCAGGTCCTTTATTGCCTTGCCAGACACAGACTTGTATATTTATCAACATATTGCTGCAAAGACCATTAATTGCACAAATTATCCATACATTGTTTCTTCTCCCCACAAAAATCGGTCGAAGGATTGCTTTTTTTGTAATTGGATAGACGTTATCTGGGCGAGAGTCATAGCACAGATGCTATAAAAAGACCCTAAGTATTCCGGCTGTGTGTGGCCAGATAATTCTGAAGTGAAAGGCATTTGTCACGAAAAATGATGGAAGAAAAGTCATAAACTAATTCCATCGTTTACTTTATTCTTGTCTACGCTTTTAGCAACTGCATTAGCCTATAGACAAGACATTATGACCTTTATATAGGAAGTGGCAGGTACACACACATACACGCGCATTTCTAATGGACGGACCATGTGAAAGAGCTTCAGCTTTCAATAGGACTTTCTTTTGGCTTCTTCAAAGCCGCGTTATGGTTTTGTATGCATGGATGAGTGATGATACCCTTCTAAATATTTGGGTTTACCTTTCGAGGAAAAGTAAACCTCAACGGTGCAAGATTAACATTCGCAAAAACATAACGGTGACGAGGCGGATTTTTCTGCCGACGCTCGCGAATGTAGATAGATAATAATATGCCAACATAGTTTAGGAAGTCTGGTGCACTACTGAGCCACTATGCTTGTCTGTCTCTATCGCGTGCAATGTCTCGTTAAAAAGCAGGAGACCAGGTGAGGGTGTGGTATATCTAGTGATAAGCGGAAGTTGTGTGTCCTGACAGATGGGTTGGTGGATGGTCAAGCTCCACACGATCTAAGTGGATGATGATGTCAGATGAATATATCAATTGACGTAAACATAGTCTTGACAACTTCCTTCACACTGTCAGCGGAAGCATTGCAACTCCAGTGGTGGAGAAACCAC